>APFE031592812.1:31155-62081 GCA_000404065.3 Pinus taeda | reverse complement strand
TTGACCGTCCAAGAAAAATTGGCTTCAAAACCCTAGGAGAGGGAAATGAACTTGCCAAGGCACAACTGAAGCATGAACAAGATGTAAAATGACTCATTAGACACTGACATGATAATGAAAACCCTATGAATGATGATAGACTCAGCTGAATAGTGACATAGATTGTCATTTGGGCAACTTTAGAAGGAGTTAAAGCAAACCCTAGACCTAATGCATGGTGACCAAATTTTGCTTGAAAATTCACTGAAATGACAAAATTTGACCTTGACACTTCAAAATCACTTTGTAAGAGCATATTTGATCACTGTAGGAAGGCTGGAAAGACTGAAACTAACAGGTGGAGTAGGTGGTGTTGTAGGAATTGAACTCCTGCCTCAAGCTATAAATCTACCCCTAGAGTCTCTTTTTGTATGCATATCATTTTTTTTTAATGTAAGAGATAAGGTTACCTAATTACACTTCCCCAGCAATGGCGCCAAAATGTTTAGACAATTTAGTTTCCTAAATTTCTTTGCATAAATTATCAATTGAGGTTCGTAAGCTGATTAAGTGTAGTGCACTGCATGTGCTTAGTTAACCCTTCTTACTTCATTGTTTTGTATTTTATATTGTTTTGGGGGTTTTTGTTCTTTGATTCCTAATGATGTATAATTTGACTATGAGAACTGAATCTAAACTTCCTAAAGGTGAACCCAAGAGCTTAAAACTAGTCAAAATCTAAGTTAAAAGAAGGAAAAAAGCAGAGCATCTGTCCTATCTTGTCATCTAATCCTAATTCATGAACCTAATTCTTAAAACCAAAAGGTAAAGTTGTAAGTCATGTTGAAATAAATACAAGGAATGAAATTAACTGAAGTACTTCTAGTTACTATAGCCTTCAATTTTGAAAGATAACCTCCTTGAGATGGAATTCAAGCAACTTCTGTACTTCATGATCTAGAAAAAAAATCTAAATAAAAACATGCAAAAGGTAACTAATTGGTTTCAAACCTTATGTAAAGTGAATGTTTAACCATTTAGTTTAGGATGGATATCATCTTGAAATGGTGACCAAAAACATTCACTAATACAGTGCATTGACAACTTAAACTAGGAAATAAATAACAAAAACAGTGAGTAAACTAATCAACAATGCATCCTCATTAATTTCAATCTTACTCTGTTTAGAAACAAAGTCGTCTCCTTTATGAAATGGATTGGAGAAACAAGACTACACAATTGAATTCTAACATTATGCTATTGATCAGAAGTAAAATAAATCAAACTACAAGAAATCAACCTAAGTTACAAACACTGCTAGAAGCAAATGATGAAATTAAAACTAAACAGAAGAAAATAAATGAAAAGAAAACCTCCTTCAGTGTAGGGGTCCTCTACAACTGACTGGGTTGAGTTGCTAACTTAATTCAAAATAATCCTTCAAATGATCATCAGTCAACACACGGCTTTGTATTATAAAACAGGAACAAAAGTCCAAAATTACAGAGCTGATAAGTCTAAACTTAATACATCAAAAACTTCGAACCCTTTCCGATTCTGTACAACTGGTATTTAAAAGAAAATATTTATAACTGTCTTTTGAGAAAAATTAGTTACAGGTGGTCTACATGTATCACAACTGGACTACGTAAATGTTTGATCAACTACAGGTGACTTGAATTCGAACAAGGTGGTTGCACAGAACCATTGACACGGGTGGCTGATCCGAATTAATGCTTCAACGGAACTATTGGATTTATTAATTAACCACAAAAGGGTAGACAAAGAGTCATATTGCTTCCAGGTTTCATATGTTTGACTCCACCTTTGACTATGGTCTTGATATGGATTTTTTATCTATCTGGGCTGGGTGACTAGGATAGTATCCATGTTGAGACGATTCTAGAGATTCCCATGTGGTCGGTTTCTTCGTTTGACACCTGTAACCTACTAAACCATGGAAGTAGCTATGGAACACACAGTTAGCTGCAGAATAGGCTGTGTTCCGTAGCTAATTTGAAAAAACTTATTCAAATAGCAAAAACATAAAAGTATAACATGCCAATCATTTAATGTCCTCCTTAAGACAAAATCTATCATTTATCAGTGATGGGGATCTGTCTTTTTATGGAAAACAAGGGAAAGAAGTGAGAAAAGTTGTTAAGGAGAGGGTAATTCTAAGGTTCAACACAAGGAAAGGAAACTCTGTATGCTATGTGGAAAGCATTGACAGACTTGTATTAGAACAATAGTGACCAAAGTAAATTGGCACTAAAGGACAAACTACGAAAAATCAAAATGGAGAAAGGCGAGACTATTCCAAAATACTTGACCAAGTTCACTCAATGTCGTGATGAAATTGGAAGTGTTGGAATCACGGTTTTCGATGATGATATGGTGAGTCTTTCTCTTATAGGACTCCCAAAGAGTTGGCATAGTTATCAGGACTTTGTCAATAGTCGGGAGAAGCTGCTAGATTGGGAACGACTGTGGTCGGATTTGATGCAGGAGGAGATCAAGAGGAACACCAGGGATGGCTCTTCATCAAAGACTGATGATGAAGAGAACTGTGCCTTAGCGATTAAGGCAAAGAAGGGGAAAGGGAAAGCTTCCCATTCCAAATCAAATTCTTGACATGGAGGTAAGAAGAAATACATGATGAAAGTTGGAGGTAAGAAGAAATACATGATGAAAGTTGAGTGCTTTCATTGTCATGAGTTGGACCATTTTTCTACAAATTTTCCCCTTAAGAAGTCCTTAGGAGGAGTAGAGGGTGAGGCTTTCGCCTCACAATTTGAATTGGACTTTTCCCTCATTGCATGCATAGTATCATCAATGATGGGAAGTGTATGGTACTTAGACAGTGGAGCTTCATTCCACATGACTGGCGACAAGGAGTTATTCAGTGATCTAGAGGAGAAAGATCTCTAGATGCATATCGAGATGCGTGACGATGGGAGGTATAGTGCTACTGGATTGGGCACGGTTACTTTTTAGAGGGAGCATGGGGCTCCACTCCCCTTAAAGAATGTTATGTATGTGCCCGAGCTAAAGAAGAACTTGGTATCCATTTCCATGCTTGAGGATAGAGGCTATGATGTGATCTTCTCGAAAGGAAAGGCGTTCCTTCAGAACATAGCTACGGGTCAGGTAAAGAAGATAGGGATTCGGGTGAACACTCTCTATGAGTTGGAGGTAGAGGATTGTGTTGCTTTGAGCATGAAAGAAGAGATGGTGTAGAGACGAGACATTGGAGAGTTTTGGCACATGCGATTGGGTCACTTGCATCATGGGGCTTTGAAGATCATGAAGCAAACCTCCAGTGGTTTGCCAAAATGTACACTAGAGAAAGTTGATACATGCAAGGGGTGTACTTTGGGTAAATACACCATGTCTTTCTTTCATGATAGAGACAGTCGAGCAGAGGCTATTCTAGATCACGTCCATTCAAACTTGTGTGGACCATTCTCGACAACATCCATGGCCAAACACAGACCTATTATGTTATATTTCTCGAAAATGTTGGATACTTTTCATGCAAAAAAAGGATCAAGCCTTCACAAAGTTTTGTGAGTTAAAATCATTGGTGGAGTAAGAGTCGGGCAAGAAGGTTAAAGCTCTACGGAGTGATAATGTTGGCGAGTATGTCTCAAATGAGTTTAAGAACTGTTGTGCAGCAGAAGGGATTAAATGAGAGTTGATAGCACCCCATAACCCTCAGTAAAATGGGGTGGCCGAGAGGAAGAACAGAAGCATAGTAGGGGCAGTGAGGGAAATGTTGCATGATCATGGTCTCCCACTACACTTGTGGCCTGAGGCATGCAACACAACAGTTTATGTTCAGAATCATAGCCCGTGTCGAGTACTTGGGATGAAGACATCAAAGGAGGCTTATTTCGGTAAGAGGCCAGACTTGGTCACTTCAGGATTTTTAGGTCATCATTTTATTTCCATGTGACCGAGGATACACAGAAGAAGCTTGAGCTAGCAGTAGAGTTGAGGATATTTGTGGGGTACACTAATACACCTCACAACTATAGGGTGTACTTGCCGACTAGCAGGATGGCAATGGTTCGCAGGGATGTCAGATTCGATGAGGAGAAGGCCATGTGATTTTCCCTTGAGAGGGAGCTTCAGCTACATGCAGTTGAGGATATTTTAGCTCCTAATGTTGAGGAGCCTTAGATTGATGTGGAGCATCCACATGTAGAGGATTCGGGAGTGGAGACATCCACTCAGGCGGAGTCTTCCAAAGATGGGAGAAAGTGCCCCAGAGAGGCAAATAGATTGTTGTCGGATGCTAGAGAGAATGTGGGATTACCCACATCACACCACAAATAGAGGAGGTAACCTGATAGGTACACTGGATGCATGGCTCTTATGAGCGGATGTGTTGTGACAGAGCCATCTTCCTTTGAGGAAGCAGTGCAGAAGCCAGTTTGGGTTGATGTCACGGTGGAGGAGTATGACTCCATAGTTCGTAACAGTGTTTGGGATGTGGTCCCGAGACCGGAGGATAAGTCTGTGGTGAGCTCCCGTTGGATTTACAAGGTAAAGCAAGCTGCAGATGGTAGTGTGGAGAAGCATAAGGCTAGATTTGTGGCTCGTGAATTTTCACAGGTAGAGGGGATTGAATATGATGAGACCTTTGCTCCTGTTGCAAGTTACTCATAAATCAAATCTATATTGGCACTATCAGCATAGATGGATTGGAAGACACATCAAATGGATGTAAAGACAACCTTCCTTAATGACACAATTGAGGAAGAGGTGAACATAGAGCAGCCTGAAGGTTTTGAAACCTTCAACCATGGGTCGCATGTGTGCCGGCTCAAGAGAGCATTGTATGGGCTGAAGCAAGCACCTCATGCTTGGTAAACCAGTATAGACAGCTACTTCACTGGGTTGGGCTTCATGAAGAGTGAAGTGGATGCGAACCTGTACAACATAGTGGTGGAAGGTCAATTGTTGATCATTGTACTTTATGTTGATGATCTCATACTGACAAGTGATGATTAGTTGATCAAATATTGCAAGGAGGACCTTGCAAGAGACTTTGAGATGAAGGACTTGGGGCTCATGCATTACTTTATGGGCATGGAAGTATGGTAAGGTGATGGGGAGTTGTTTGTGTCTCAAGGAAAGTATTCCAATGAGACACTCAGGATTTTCCACTTGGAGAGCTGCAAGCATATGGAGAATCCTCTAGCTGGTGTTGGGTTGTGTTATATTCTTTCCACGACTAACCTATGTAGTGAACCGGGGGGTTAGAGGGGGGCAGGTAGCCGCCCTCTACGGGGTTCGGGGCAGCGCCCCGAGAAAATTTTTTTTGGACCCTATATTAGGTTGGGCGAACCTACCTATGGTTTTCGGTCCACAGTTTTTGGACTCGATGGTTTTTCGGTCCATGGTATTGGATGCTTCGGCATGTATAAATATGTATTGTAACATTGAAAGGAATATAATGAAAAATCAAGCTGGTAGTCTCGGTTTTGAGATCCAGTGGGAAATCTCTGTGTATATGTGTTTTATGTGTTATGCTCTCGCATTTTTATTTTTCCTGTGATTTAGAATTCGTATGCAGGTAATTTCTGTACGGAGTTAAAACCTACAGCTGGTAACTGGAGGAAGGAGGATGCTACTTCGGGAGAGGTAGTGGAAGCTACTATTTACAGGCAGCTTGTGGGTTCACTCATGTACTTGGTGAACACACAACCAGATTTATGCTATGCAGTTAACCAACTGAGTCAAGCAATGGTTAGGCCTACCAAGTTATTTGGAAGGTGGCAAAGGATGTATTGAGATACCTCAGGGGCACTATTCAGTACAGATTATGGTACAGATGGACAGAGGGAGTGAAACTTCAAGGCTTCAAAGATGCAGATTGGGCGGGGAGTCCATCTGATTGGAAAAGAACATCGGGAAGGATTTTCAGTATTAGGTCAACGACGGTTTCTTGGTACATCAGGAAACAGAGATCAGTTGCACTCAGTTTGGCAGAGGCAGATTACATGGCTGCAAGTCAGGAAACATGTGAGGCCATCTGGATGAGGAAGATCATATTTGGTCTGTTTGGTCAGCAGATGGATCCGACAGTGGTTTATTATGATAATCAAAGTTGTATCAAACTCTCTGAAAATATAGGCTTTCATGATAGGTCCAAGCACATTGATATCTGATATCATCATCTCAGAGGTTGTGTATTAAGGCGGATCATGTTGTTAGAGTACATTCCCACGAATGAGCAAGATGTTGACATTTTGACAAAGGCATTGTCAAGATGTAAATTCGTGTTTCACAGAGACAGGATCGGGGTAGCAAATAATCCCTTTCTTGTTGAGAGGGAGTGTTGAGAAATGGCAACAAGAAATTTAAATTTAAATTTGTCCTTGAATTTAAACTGTGAATTAAAATCGAATTTAATTCTCATAGCAACTTGTAAATAGTTAATTAAGTTTAATTAACTTAATTAAACTTAGGAAGTTCGAGTTGGAAGTCTTTTGGAAGTCATGTAAGTGTTCTCCCTAAATTTTAGGGGTCTAGTATGAATTTATATTGAGTAGTAATTAGATAACTCAATTTACTGAGTTATAGTCATTTAAACTAGTTCTAACTATTTGTTGAACTAGTAGAGGATTAGTAGTCAGTTAGTGCACTAGTTGTATGATTTACTAAGTTGTAAATATCATGCATGCAATTAGGAGGAGGACCTAATTGGGATTGTGAAGTTTTGGAAGCATGAATTCCCTTTAAATACAGGCTATTTATCCTATGAAATGCACAAGGAAATAGGGGCTTAGCAGGCAGTGGAAATTGGCTAAGTGTTGGCTAATAGCGGGCTTGTGAGGTAGAGAGTTGAGCATACTTGTGCAGAATTGTTCTACTGAGAACAAGCTTTGTATCTTCACTCATATTTCTGATTTAAACGCAATACGGATAGGCGGGGTTTTGAGCAATGGCTTTCCCCAGGAAAACTTATTGCGTTATGTGTTATTGATTTGTCTTCTTCTTGTTCATATTGGTTTCATCGATCTAAGGGCTTCTACTAGTTGAAAGTAGAAGCAAATTATTGTCTTGTGCTTTAGTAAATTGCATGATCTTGTGAATCTACAGGAAAATCTACACTAAAGCTTGCACAAATGTAAGATGTAAAAGAAAGATGTTATTTTTTATAATAATAGAAGATGAAGCAAACAACAACAGTGGTGGTTTTTCCCAGTTGGGTTTCCACAAAAAAATCAAGTGTCTCTATGTGATGATGTGCTTGTTGATCCAATGATGTGTTTTATGATTTATATGCTCACACTTTAGATATGTTATTTAGAAATTCTTAACCGAGTTGTTCATTAACAACGCAAAAGAAAATTGAAAATATTGATTGCATGAAATATTGATTCACTCCCCCCCCCCCCCCCCTCCTCTCAGTATTTCTATAAATAGAGGCCTTGTTTCCTGTTACTAGGCTTGTTGGTACAATAAAGCACGCATGCTCTTATGAACCTAGTTATATGTTCTTGCACCTTGGGCCAATAAACATACCTCTGCAAGTTGGCCACTATCTTGTGTACACCAAAGTGTTCACGAATTTATGGAAATTAGATATAGTAGGATTCTTCTTTACTTGATAACAATTTGTGAAACTTTTTTCGATTTAACTTGTTAGCTTGATATTCTTCTCTTATTATTATTGTATGTGTGTTTACTTCATCAAATTTCTACCAAAACACAAGAAACAAGAACACAATATATTGGCTCTCTTGCCAGGGCAAAACCTCTCTCTCTTAGAGAGAAAACCCTTTCATAAATTTCTCTTACTGAAGCTTCTATTGATCAATGCCAAACTCTAGAACCTTGACAAGAATATCCTCCAAGCACAAGTCAAATCCTTCCTTCTTCTTTCACTTCCTGGCACTTCATTTCCCTTCTTTTGGCACTTCATTCTTCTTCTAGCAACTGGTGATAATCCATGTTAGCTCTTAGAAGAGATACTTTATCTTTGATCCTTAGTGAGGTCCTTCACTAATGAGGATATCTTCCTTATCTTGACTAATCGAGCTCCTTCTTGATGTGAGATTGTAGACTTGATGTGACAGTATTGCAGCCCTATTTTCTCGCACATGTGAGAGGTTTCCTTGTGTATTTGACTCTTTTCTCCTTCACTTGAGAGAGCCTCTTCTTTGCTTGAGTAGGAGGCCTTATATGCCTAAGTTTCTAGCCCAAACAATGAGAAATGAGAAACTGTGATGTTGTTGTTGCGGTGACTGCAGACAACCCTCCTTTCCTTGCATGTGTGACTCTAATTCACCCTAAAAACAATAATTTAAACTTCAGTTATGTCTCCTCCTTCTTCGTTGCACTAGAGGCTCCTTATACTTGTCTTTCTTCACCCTTTACTTGGCTTATCTTTCTCGTTGATTTTAGAGGTATGGTCGCTTGTTGTTGGAGGAGTGGAAAACCTCTATATATAGATGTTTGTCCCTTCTTTAGGCCCACTTGACTTTTCTTCTTCATAATTTCTTATTTTGGTGATTTCATTACATGGAGGACTTGTGACTTTGCTTGGAGGTATTCTTTTGACTCTTATACAAATATATACATGGTGTAACATGCCCTTAAGGGTCTTCAACATTTTCTTTTGACTCTTTGACTTACCTATAGAACTTTGACATGTGCTAGACCTATTTCAATAAGCAAGAAACTCATTGATAAATATAACAAAAATAGTATTTATTTTCTTGTATAAATACAAATATCAAAATTACATTTATGAAGACCAAACCTAGTTACACTTTCTTCAACACAAAGTTCCCTACAACCTTGGAGATGTGAGCCTATATGATTAGCTACAAACGCTCATATTTAGGAATGCATAACTCATCCAACCTATAAAGTAACCCATCTTGGAGATGGTAGTCAATGGTGTTGTCACCATTGTGCACATGACTCTAACTTTGCAACTGCTAAAACACCTCCTTGAATTCTTCATCCTCTGAATATGCTTCTTTGTATGCATCATGGGTGAATGGCCCCATGTGCATAAGAGTTCCCAAAGTTGTGATCTTTGATGTGGGTGGCCTTGAAAGGATTTTGACAAACCCGTTTATGTTCCCCTTCTTATACTTAATCACTAAATGAAACTATTGAAGAAACCCCATTCACTTGTAATTCTTGGTCTGTTGTAACTTGTGTTGGGTTTGCAAGTACTCTAGTTGTTGGTGATCTGTGTGGATTATTGGCTCCTTTTCCCATCATATAGTGCTTCCACTTCTTCACAGCTTGCACCAGGGCATAGAGATCCTTGTCATGGGTAGGGTAGTTAACAACTGCCCCATGAAATACTTCAAAATGGTAGCAGATAGACCTTCCTCACTACATCAAGATCACTCCCATAACATACCCACTCACATTTGTCTCCACTTCAAAGGGCTGATACAATTTTGGTAATGCTAGAATTGGTGCTTGACTAATATTCTTCTTTAACTCCTCAAAGGCCTTTTGCTAACCCTTTCCCCATTGGAAACTCTTTCCAATTGTTGTTATGGCATGGAATGACACTACTACTACTAAAAATGAGGCTATGAATTTCCTAAGGTACTATGCTACCCCAATGAAACTACTAAGCTTAGAAACATTAGTAGGAACTGAACATTTCATTACGGTCTGCATCTTGGCAAGATATATCTTCAACTCTCCTCCACCTATCACATACCCTAGATACACAAACACTATTGTGCAAACTCACTCTTCTTGAGATTTGCTAGCAGTTGATGCTTCTTTAATGTCTCCAACACCTACATCAAATGTGTGATGTTCTCCTCCTAGGTAGAACTGTAAACTAGTATATCATCCATATAGACGATAACAAATGAATCTATAAAAGGGTGCAGTATATCATTCATTAATCTCCTAAATGTAGTTGGTGCATTGCATAGGCCAAATGGAATTACTAACCACTCATACAAACTTTGTTTGGTTTTGAAGGCGATTTTCTAGGTATCTTCTTATTTGACTCAAATTTGGTGACATCCAAACTCTAAGTCTAGCTTGCTAAAGTATTTTTCTTGCTACAACTGATCTAGCACATCATCTATCTTGGGCAGGGGGTACCTATTCTTGAGCATGATTTTGTTCGACACCTTGTAATCAATACACATCTGACAAGTCCCATCCTTCTTTGGCAAATGATGGTGGGTGGCCCACATGGTGATGTACTTGGTCGAATGACACCCTATTCCAGTAATTGTTACAATTGTTTCTTCACCTCACTTGCTTTTCTAACAAACTACCTATATTGCCCAATGTTTGGCAATGAAGATTCTGGCAATAGTTGGATCTCATGCTCCACCTCCCTCTTGGGTGGTAACCCCTTAGGCTCCCGAAACGCATCCCTATATGGTTGTAGAAACTCTTCTAGTTGTTTTTTATTTTTCTTAGTACACTTCTCTAGGGATGCCTTGCCTCTTACAGACTCTTCTACATACTAGTCTTCTCTTAAAGATAGTAAATATACTTCTTGCTGGAACTGGTCAATTTCTTGGCTTGGTTGGCACTTACCAGCAAAAATTTTGACTTGCCTTTGTGTGCGTTGATGGTGAAAAATTTTCCATCCTTGAAAAGTTGGTACTACTTGGCTCTCCACATTAATACTACATCCTCCATGTACATGTATGGAGTTCCAAACATGAATCCATGTACATAAAGGGGGACTACATCTAGTTCTACTTCATCAATAAAATCAACACTAGTGGAAAATATATTTTTGCATTGTTTGTTACATTCAACTTTGCATCATTATTTACACATACCAATGGATATGGACTTGGATGATCATGAAATTCTAATCCCGATATGTTGACTAGCTTTGCTACAATGAGATCCGGTTGTGATCCTGAGTTAAACAGAGCTTCGATCTTTGTATTCTTGACATGTATATTATATGGAAGAGTTTGGTCATTTTTTTCTCTTCTTGTTGTTGAAGGCTACTTAGATTCATCTCATTTTTCACTGATGTACACATAATCTTCTCATCCATGTTCGATTTTCTTTCAACCTGGTTGCTTGATTCGATGTCCATGAGATTCTTCTTCTTATTTTCTTTCTTTTTGTTCTTCGAGTTAAGCTCTAGATGCAACTTCCAACACTTATCCTCTGTATCATCATCAATATTACAATGGTTGTTGGGATCTTTGCACTGGTGCATTGTGGCTAGTGTTTTTTTATCTTATCCCTCTTTCCACTTCTATTTCCCCTCCTTAGAAGCATCATGTTTCTCCTTTTGCTTGGATCCACTTGATTTCCCTTTCTTCGGGCGTATGTTCTCCAGGTATTGCACCTGTACACAAGCCTCGTCCACTGATCTAGGCTCGAATAACATGACTTGATTTCGCCAATAGTACATATGGGTTCTTTAGGGAGATCCAGAGTATTATGGCCATATTTATGAACTCTATGGTGCACTCTTGTACACTCTGCCCCTACTTCTGGATGAAGCAGTGCCACTAGATTTACCAGTCCTCTACATACCCAATAGGGTAAAATTGTGACTTTATGAGGGTTTTGAAGTCCTCCCACTTGGTCACTATAGGATATCCCTCCAACCTCAAGGTCTTTGTGTGGATTTCCCACTAAGCTAGGGCATGGACCTCTAATTTCAGCAACACGAATGAAATCTTTTATTCCTCCTCTATATGATGAAAATTAAAATACACTTCTAATTGTTGTAATCAATGATTTAGCTTCACTTCATCGATATCACCTTGGCACAAATTGATATCAACCTCCACTTCCATTTTAAATAGGGATTTTAAATGACTCACGACACTCATACTAGGTTGATATTTTTCGGGTCCTTTCTTCGACTGGTTTTTTGTTTCTTCCTGATCTCCTGATCTCCCCTCTAATTTGTCCTTTACATCATAACCCATATCTTCTCCAAATATCCTATGATTATTACTTAGGGTTGACATGAGGATATTTATATTATAGCTTATATCTGCAACTTGTGCTTCCAACCACAAAAAACTCTCCTATGCAGGATCACGAGGGTCATTCACGGATTCATCGACCTTGATTAGGGTTTAACAAATTTTTGGCCTATCCGGTCTAGATCCCCCTGCAAATATCCAAAATATACCCAAAGGAACTTACTATGATACCAATATGATCTGTAAATTTTCATGTATATTCCAATGGACAGTTCATTACAATAGATTTGATAAAACTATATCTAAAAATTTGAAATCTACAACATTAGGGTTTCATTTATCTTTAGATTTTTGGAAGTGTAGATTATTTTTAATTTCATATGCGTGCATATTAACATTATGCAAAAAATAGAGAACATTGAAATAAGAACTCACAAACCACAATTGACACAAGATATGACCATGGAAACCCTTTTGAAAGAAAACCCAACCGGAATGTGAGGTCGCTTTGCTCTCTTTCTCTGAATAGTAAATGGTTGCGAGTATAAAGAAGTATGGCCCATGGACCGTGGGATAATACAATACATCAATCATATATTTGTGCTCTATATGCTATCCCTCTCAACTATTTTTTTCTCATCTATGGAACAAATGCACTCGAAAAGAATGGAACCTATTTTCCTCCTAGTGGCTCGGTTATAACACAACCTGATAACCTTTTAGTTGTTAGGTTTGACTACCTCAACTATAAACCAGAGTTACAGTATGGAATATTATAGAGACTTATTCATCATAATCATGTTGCTATCCTATTTTCCATGAATAATGGGGGTTGATGTGGCATCCTCTCAAATTATGGTGGTGAAAACAAGAAGGTGAATTTCTAAGTGGAATGACTTTTGCATACAAACTCTAATTGAGGCGATTCTTGCACCATTGGAAAGGTATATGTGTGAAGAATATGAAAAAAAGGTTTCATGCTAAAGAGACAAAGTTTTACCCTAGAAACAAGTCTTTTGATGCATCAAAATACTCCCAAAATGTTTTAGACCCCGATTTCCAAACTGGGTCCTGCCAATAAAAATGGTCCTGTGAATTGATTCCTCCAAATTTTTCCACTCTTAAAGCATTAAGATGGATGAAAAATAATATAATGATCCAATCCAAATCAATAAGTTTCCCAACTTTCATAACCTGATAAAGTTGGATTTGTTCCTAACGTTTATCCTTTGTCTTGGTATCGATGATCTGATTCATTGTATCCTTTTTAATGTAATCAGGATTGAGCTCTATGGGGGGCAATTGCTAGGTTGCCTCTGAGGTGTCCAACAAAGGTGGATAATATGGTCGAAGAAGCTCCACATTGAACATTGGATGCAAGCCAAGGAATGGGGGAATGTTAAATTCAAAAGCATTGTCACCCACTGCCTAAATCTTCAAAACTTGCTAGCTCATCAATGATATTATACTAAATGAAATTTAACAATACATTGTGGTACAATCCATAAACTACTCACCTTTTTAAAGTTCTTCATTTATCTCTAGACGAGGTTATTGGGAGCATTAAATCAGTTTATCTTCAGAGATATGACCAAGGAAAAATTGTGTGTGAGTTCCAAGCTTGCTTCTATGATGGATTAAGGAAAATGATGAGGTTGCAATCATTCATAGAAAAACTTCACCATAAATTGGATGTTTTAAGGAAGACATTTATTTCATTAATAAGGAAATACATTCTAGGGGATGACAAAGAAGAAGAGTGGTAACGAAGCAAGCCTATCATGAGGAGTTGACCCTAGTTAATGTTTTCACTCTTCATGATGATCAATAAATCTAGTTTATGAGGGTCTTGTTAGTCTTGTTGGAAATTGCATGTGGCACATGTAACCTCTTTTGACGACATTTATAGCCATATTTTGAGAATTCTTCTATTATTTTGAATTGTTCTCTTATTTTAATTAAAGATAAAGCTAAATTTACATGGGCACTAGGAATTCTAGCTTATTCATGGCACATGTTTTAGGGAGATCCATTTTGCATGGGAGTTGTTAGCCTAATTGAAGAGCACCCAATGTTGAGAACTAGAGGACATATTTTTATTGGAGTAAATAATAGATTTGGAGGATATTATTATTACTTATTTTAATGAATATCCCTATAAAGGGACTTCTCATTAGTAAGGGAGGATTCTTTTTGGGAAGAATAGGATTGTGTTCTAAATGGTCAGTCGAAGAGGCCATATTGTAACTTTCTCAATCAGAGATCCATCCATGGATTCATTACCAATATATGTAGAGACTTGTTAATTTTTATTTTTATTGATTTAAGCTTTTCATTTTTAATCCATATTCTTTTCTATAAATGAATGTAATTATTGTATATTTTAGGCCAAGGCCTTATGTGTTCAAAAATTGACAAAAATAATTTATGTTATAAATGTTTTCTATCATCTTCAAGATTGTATGAAGTACTTATACAATGAACATAGTGTTATTAAACGAATTCAGATTTATTGTCTACTTGTTTTTGTGCCTTTGAATATATACATTCAAGATGATCATTAAAATCATCAAATAAGTGTTTATCAGTTAGATTCATGTTTAAATTCCCAACATATATGTTTTCTTCATCATAGGCTAGTGAAGACTTCCTTACTCATTATTGTGCCTATGATTTATGTATTCTCATTTTCTTCTACCTTCTATTATTAAACTATTATGCTATGATATTTAAGACTCCATTCCCAATGAATAGGCCTTATTGAAAATAGCAACAAGAAATGATAAAAATAGGATCTAGAATATTCCAATTTTAATTTGTCCTTGAATTAAAATTGTGAATTAAAATCAAATTTAGTCTCACCAGCTGCTTGGAAATAATTAATTAATTCATTATGGATTAATTAGTTGGAGAAATTCAAGTTAGAAATCTTTCTGCAGTCATGCAACAGTTATCCCTTAAATTAAGGAGATTATCCCTTAATTAAGGAGATAAGAATGAGTTATTTTTGAGTTGTAATTAGTTAATTCAATTTACTTAGTTAAGTACAGTTAAATTAGTTCTAAATTGTTTGAGGAACCAAATGTGAGTTATCAGTCAGTTGATGCATGCATGCACTCAACCAGTGTACTCCATATAGCTAAAGATTCCCTCATCAGAAACTCATGCATGTCTATTCTGAGAAAGACCTAGTTGAGCTAAAAGTCAAGGAAAGTGTACTATTAGTTGCATGTGTTTTCCTCTAAAGGAAACTCATGTTTGTAGTCAAGGTAAGGTTCCTTGAGGATTGTGTAGTTCTGACAGTGTGTTAGAGCAGTGTTCCACTCAGTGAAGGAGATCATCTTGGAGGAACTACGCAAGGAAATAGGAGCTTGGAGGGCAGAGGAGAAGGCTTGTGAGAAGCTTTGATTGCCTGTGAGCATCCAGGAGGATTGTACTGAGAGCTGGCTAGTTGTGAGAGCTAAGGCTTTGTATAATTCTGATGTATTTCCACCTTGTATGATAATATAAATAGTGGGGGTTTTAGCTGAGGCTTTCCCCAAAGTATTTTCATGTGTCTTGAATGATTGATTCTTCTTCTTCTGGTTACATTGTTCAGCTCTGATTTAGCTCGATCTTTAAGCTTCCGCAAATTGATAGTAGAAGTAGATTGTAGTATTTTGCTTTGGTTATATTGCATTATCGAGTTAATCTACAGTCAGATTTTCTACATGGTCTTAGAATGAGATTTGTAGAGAATTTGCAGAATTTCTACATGGTATCAAAGGTAGGTTTATCAGAGATGTGAACAGTATACGGAGAAGAGAATTTGAAGTTTGAAGTTCGGGGTTGCAGGTGCAAACCAAATTCTTATCATACTTCAAGGTTGGCCAATGGCATTCTATGGCTTGAGACTTAAGTATGCCTTGGAAGGAAACTCGAATTGCATAGCATGGAAAGATCGCATGGAGGCTGTATTAGAAGACAATGGCTTGAAGGATTTCATTGATCAAGAAATCCCAAAGCCAGGTTCAGCTAATGCACAAGAGTTGGCTGGGTGGAAGAAGTGTGTGGCGAGGGCAAGACAGATCATCCTTGAGGGAGTGCGAGACCATATTGTCTCGAGTCTCTGTGGGAAGGATACTCCATATTCAATGTGGAAGACATTGAAGGACCTTTACCAGAACAGTAGCGACCAGAGGAAATTGGCGCTCAAGGATAAGCTTCGAAGAATCAAGATGGAGCAGGGCGATACTATTTCCACATATCTGAACGAGCTCACCACTTGCAGAGATGAGCTTAGCAGTGTGGGAATAACTACTGCCGATGATGATATGGTGAGCCTCGCTCTCCTTGGCCTTCCAAAGAGCTGGAATAGCTACTAGGACTCTGTGAATGGAAGGGAGAAACTGCAAGATTGGGAACGATTGTGGTCAGATCTCATGCACGAGGAGATCGGGAGGAGCACTAAAGATCGTTCTTCAGCCAAGGATGAGGATGAAGAAAATCTGGCTTTAGCGAGTAAGGCAAGGAAAGGGAAGGGGAAGGATTCCCATTCCAAATCAAATTCTTCTCATGGAGGGAAGAAGGGTGACAAGTCTAAAGTGATATGCTTTAATTGTCACGAGATGGGACATTATGCGACTAATTTCCCATCGAGAGAAGTCCAAGAAGGGATCCTTGAAAGGATCAGAAGGTGAGGCATTAGCCTCTCAGTTCGAAATGGACTTTACCCTCATCGCATGCATGGTGTCATCGATGATGGATTGTGTTTGGTATCTTGATAGTGGAGCCTCATTCCACATGATCGGCGATAAAAGTTTATTCAGTACCTTAGAGGAGAAAGACCTCAATATGCACATAGAGATGGGTGACGACGAAAGGTATAGTGTTTTAGGAGTGGGCACGGTTGCTTTTCAGAGGGAGCATGGAGCTCCTATCACCTTGATCGATGTGAAGTATGTGCCTAGACTGAAGAAGAACTTGGTATCGGTCACGATGTTGGAGGACAAAGTCTACGATGTTGTCTTTAGTAAGGGAAAGGTTTTCCTTAGACACATCACCATGAGACAGGTGAAACAGATCGGTTCACGAGTTCAGAACCTATATGCTCTTGAGGTTCAAGATGCATGCAAACCCTTAAGGAGTAAGGCAAATTTTAGAGACTTGGTGGTTGAGAGGGAGAGTAAATTACCTCTT
Organism: Pinus taeda; assembly: GCA_000404065.3. Taxonomy (NCBI): domain Eukaryota; kingdom Viridiplantae; phylum Streptophyta; class Pinopsida; order Pinales; family Pinaceae; genus Pinus; species Pinus taeda. The sequence goes on along the minus strand of APFE031592812.1, from coordinate 45,000 downwards.
AACATGCAGTCCCAGAAGAAGTCTTAGACAATTGTGGAGGAGCCACAATTGGAGAAGTGGGCAAAAGGATCACATGCAGCCAAACCTACAGGTTTGAGGTGGGGTGATGTGAAGTGATAGTCCCATGAAGGCTAAAATTGGGCAGGGTCCATTGAGAGGTTTTAACTCATGGATTGTACCTTGCTATGAGATCCCAAAGTACATAGTAGCGGGAGGAGTCAATGGGATTAATGCAGTCAGAGATCAAAGTGACAGAGGCTAGAGTAGTCAGATATTAAAGAGTGCAGAGAAGGATTGACAATAGTGCAGAAAGGCAGAGTCAACTGAAGCGCAAATTTTTCAGTTGACAGAGGCAATAGCAGTCAGAGACTTTGATGACAGATGCATCATATTGATTCAAGTTGGATGTTTTTTTGTTTCTGGAGTTGCTGGAACAACAACACTAGAGAGAAGTGTTGCATGCATAACATTCCAAAGGTTCATGATCGGGATCAAGTTGAATTCCTTTCTTGTTGAGAGGGAGTGTTGAAAATAGCAACAAGAAATGATAAAAATAGAATCCATAATATTCCAATTTTAATTTGTCCTTGAATTATAATTGTGAATTAAAATCGAATTTAGTCTCACCAATTGCTTGGAAATAATTAATTAATTCATTATGGATTAATTAGTTGGAGAAATTCAAGTTAGAAGTCTTTCTGTAGTCATGCAACAATTATCCCTTAAATTAAGGAGATTATCCCTTAATTAAGGAGATAAGATTGAGTTATATTTGAGTTGTAATTAGTTAACTTAGTTTACTGAGTTAAATACAATTAAATTAGTTCTAAACTGTTTGAGGAACTAATTGTGAGTTATCAGTCAGTTGATGCATACATGCACTCAACCAGTGTACTCCAGATAACTAAAGATTCCCTCATCAGAAACTCATGCATGTCCATTCTGAGAAAGACCCAGTTGAGCTAAAAGTCAAGGACAATGTACTATCAGTTGCATGTGTTTTCCTATAAAGGAAACTCATGCATGTAGTCAAGGTAAGGTTCCTTGAGGATTGTGTAGTTCTGACAGTGTGTTAGAGCAGTGTGTGAGAGCAGTGTTCCACTGGGTGAAGGAGATCATCCCAGAGGAACTACACAAGGAAATAGGAGCTTGGAGGGCAGAGGAGAAGGCTTGTGAGAAGCTTTGATTCCCTGTGAGCATCCAGGAGGATTCTACTGAGAGCTGGCTAGCTGTGGAAGCTAAGGTTTTGTATAATTCTGATGTATTTCCACCTTGCATGATAATACAGATAATGGGGTTTTTAGCTGAGGCTTCCCCAAAGTATTTTCATGTGTCTTGAATGATTGATTCTTATTCTTCTGGTTATATTATTCAGCTCTGATTTAGCTCGATCTTTAAGCTTCCCCAAATTGATAGTAGAAGTAGATTATAGTATTTTGCTTTGGTTATATTGCATTATCGGGTTAATCTACAGTCAGATTTTCTACATGGTCTTAGAACGAGACTTGTAGAGAATTAGCAGAATTTATACAACCTCTGGTTTGAAATATTTGCAGTAGTTTATGTTAGTTTGCTTCCATTTATCATCAACCTTATTTATCAACCTTTTATCTATTTCTACCACTATAAATATAGCACTGTGAGGTTAAAGTTACAAGTTGTTGCTTAGTGTAAGCAGTTAACTATTATTGATAGTTGAGGGTAACTCTCTCTGGCTCAAAGGCCAACTTGAGGCCTAAGCGAATTTGCAGATGCCTTGACGTAATTCCTAAGAAGCTAGGAATATCTCAAGGAACAACAAGGCCTTAGAAGAGGAATGTTAGTTATAACAAGAATAGGTTAGGCCATTTTTGCAATAGTAATTTTACTCAAATTGATGATAGTGGAGTGCGTGAACAATTAAGTAATCACCAAAATAGTGTGTGGGTTTCCCATGAATGGCATTAAACGAGTCACAAATGTGAATGTAAGCAAAGGAGATAGGGGTGTCTTGAGGATAGATGAAGTACTTTCATCCTATTGTAGTGTGAGCTCAATCAAATAAGTAACCAACTTCTAAGTCACAATACCTAAATCTTCAATACTTGATATATCATCTATGATATTATAGTAAACAAACTTTAACCGTACATTGTGGTACCATCCATCAACCATTCACCTTTGTAAATTTCTTCATTTATCTCTAAATGAGGTGGTTAGGAGCATATAATTTATTGTGTGACAACCTTATGTCCTTCCTCCCATCATTAATAGCACTATCTCAATGATTTCAAACTTGAGGGAGAAGATACCATTTCAGAAGGTAATAGCTAGGTTGCTCATTTACCACTGCGAAGCATCATACAAAACCATGTACTATATGGAACAATGACTTTTCAACAAGAAAACAAGTGTTATATTGCAAGGGCTTTGCCTTGTGCTTGGATATCTAAGGGATCAATCAACTCATTGGCATACAACCACTCATATTGTTTATGGCAAAGACATAACCAAGAATAATCTATTCAATTAACTTATCTAAACAACAAACAAAACCATATTTACGTGATAATGTGGAATAGTACAAACAAATAATTTGATCACCTAACAATTATTCTACGTTAACCTAATGCATGAAATATAAAGAGGATTAATCTCATATTACACAAGAGACATAGATTTGTTTATCTGTCAAATAACCATTAGTTTTATACATATAAGTAGATATAAAGCTCTCATCCAATTCCCTTACAACTTAGGCCAATTGAGTATTATTGAACTTGGTGATTGATTCAGAAGACTTGTGCACCAATGTTTTAAGCATTTGTTTGACTACATAATGTTAAATGCACTAGATTGATGCTTATATTTCATTGCATTAAACTCGCTACACATGCCAGCATGAAATGAAGTTATTGTAAAATAATGCATTTTTCATAATAGTAAGATGGCTTAGGAGTTGACTTATAGACCCAAGTAACCTAGCTAAAAAATGTAGTTAATACATATACCCATTTGTATAAAGAAAAGGGAATCAAGATCGATCTTGTATCCGCTTTTCTATATCAAACATTTGAAATAAAATATGTATTGACATTATTAAAACAAGACATTTATATGTTCTTATGTGGCTACCTTATATCTTCATGGTTATTGTTAAAATAATTAACGTTCTATTGGGTTTATGTACATGTCATTTTGTTGTAATACACATATATGCAAGGCAAAGTTATCTTACTTGTGAAGTTAAGTTCGAATGGTAGCTTCTTGGTTATGTAAACATCATAGCTAGTTAGAATATGTATTGTAAGGAGGTGAGTTGATTGATTGTCATACTGTTGTGGTATATTACCACCATAACACACATAACATATATAAATAGTTGTTATTCCCTTAAACCACACTACTTGGGTCCATAAGAAGACCCCCAAGCCAATGTGTTATCTATGAATATAGAATTAAATACATTTTGTACATTTACATTAGGGCATAAAGCATGATACAACCATAGTATTAGAATGGTAAGTGTCATATTATTAAAACGCATACACGTAACAAGGATGCATGGGGATTCTACCTAAAAGTATCAACCAATCTTAACAAAGTTACTTAGATTCAATGAGCAGCAATATATGTGATGGAAATGAAAGTGTGAGCAAGTAGAAATATGAACAACCTATGTGTTCATGAAATATCATAAACAATGATAAAGACATTAATAATCTAGAGTAACAAATAGGAAGAACCCTCAACTAATGTGCTATTTATAAATACACATTTTTAACATTTACTTTACCGCACAAAGCATGCCACCACACCATAACTTTTTAAGTTTTATAGTGTTAAAATTTATATAGAAAACAAGGGTGTGCATGGACTCTACTTGCATGCATAAACTAGACTCAACGAAGTTAAATATATAATGCTTCGATGTTAAAACACATACACATAACAAGGATGCAACAGGGTTTTATGTCAAAGTATAAACCAATCTTAACAAAATTACTTAGATACTATGGAGAGTAACATGTGTGATGGAAATGGAAAATATGAGCAACCTATGTGTTCATGAAATATAGTAAACAATGACAAAGACAACAATAATTTAGAGTAACAAATAGGAAGAACCCTCAACCAATATGCTATTTACAAAAATACTTTTTTAACATTTACTTTACTGCACAAAGCATGACACCACAACATAGTTTTTTAAGTTTGATAGTGTTGAAATTCATACATAAAACAAAGGTGTGCATGGACTCTACTTTCATGCATAAACTAGACTCAACAAAGTTATAAATAGTGTTAGGAATAATATGCATGATAGAAACTAAAGAGTGTGCAAGTATAATTATAAATAACCTATGTATTTGTGGAATATAGTAAATAGTGGAAGGAACAGTAATAGTATTGAACCACGCATTAAGAGTTAAGTGTGTTAGGAAATTTGTCTCACTTATCTATATGGATGAGTCAATGAATCATAAATAAATAAAAATGTGAACTAGAATACCAAAGATCACTTCAACGTGCATATTATTGCTAGTATATAGTAAGTTAAAAATTAACAACGTTCAAAGTGTTCCGAGAACATTGTGACTCTAGTTGTGCAAGAGAAGTTTATATGGTTTTGACCTCAGAAAGACTAATTTAAGACAACAAGGAGAGGAGAGGCTAACAAATGCATAGGTTTCTATGTTACAACTCTTTGAATGCTACACTACTTTATAACTTGCTTGCTTAATCAAATGTGACTTGATGATTATAAAATTGCCATTGCATACACGAATAAGAGAGCTAAGTTGATCAAAGACGATAACCCTTGAAATAAGACAAATAAGACGCACAATCGAAATCAAATTTGATCACCTAATTAAGTAAGTGTACCAATCATTTAAACTGCAAAATACAATTAATGTACACTAATAAGCTAATGTTCAAATACTATGTTGAATTATGCATTAAGATGCCATCTAATTTGGCACCATATAGACTAGAAATTGATTATTCACATACAAGTAAAGACAAATGTAATGAAATATAAACACTGAACACAAGTAAGGAATTAAACACAACAAAATTTTATTAAAAAAGACTTTAATTTATATTTTCCTTATATAATTAAAATACTAATTATTATATTTTTGGATTCAAATAACTAGAATAATATTATTTACCCATAAGACAAAGATGATAACCCTTGAAATAAGACAAATAAGATGCACAATCCAAATCAAATTTCATCACCTAATCAAGTAGTTGTACCAATCATTTAAACTGCAAAATACAATTAATGTACACTAATAAGCTAATGTTCAAATATTATGTTGAATTATGCATTAAGATACCATCTAATTTGGCACTATATAAACTAGAAATTGATTATTCACATAAGTAAAGGCAAATGTAATGAAATATAAACACTAGCACAAGTAAAGAATTAAACACGATAAAATTTTAAAAAAATAAATTTAATTTATATTTTCTTTATATAATTAAAATACTAATTATTATAATTTTGGATTCAAATAACTGGAATAATACTATTTACCCATCACCAAGAAAAAGATGAAAGCTGGGAGGAGCATAGTGCGGGCCAAAAAAGTGTGTTGATGCACGAACCAAACACTTTTAACCAAAAGAAAAGAATATGGTGTGTGGACCTTTCCACTGAGGAGGTGATGCAATTAAACTTGTAAGCCATTTTTATTTCAAAGCTAAGGTTGTTAGGGAATATTTAATGAGTATACATCCAACCCATTCATAAAGTCAACATAATTTTGTTAGGCATACATTTGGCACGTTGAGATAGTGCAATGAATGTTAGGTGAAGCACTTGACTAAGAATAGTGATGTACACAAGTGCATGGACTAAGAGCATGCTATCCCTGCTATAATGATAGATTCATTTGTGGCATGATTAGGGAATAGAATTAGGTGGGATCCCTTTCATGGTGGCATCATATTACTTTTCAAAGCCACCAAATATCCCAAGGACGAAATTATTAGGCATAGAGGAAAAGTGATTGATGTAAACACTATGGTAAAGTGGGCATCCAGAGAGGGAGTGTGGTGTACGTTAGCAGAGGGGACATGTCGTGCCCATCACTCAAAACTCCACCTTCTCATCCCTAGGGGGAAGGTTAAAAACAATAGTCTATGCACATTAGCCTATGGTTCCAGCTAGGGAATTAGAAGTATTTTGTTATGCAATATTTTTTTAAGTTATCATCTGCATGTTTCTCTGTCTGCAAGCTAGCTAGGGGAAAGGTTGGATTAGGGTTAATTGTGTCAGTGTCGGACAAAGGGGTTCGATCCTGGTCCATGCCTGCTTAGAACAAACCATGGAGTCATTTAGGAATGAGTGATTGATCCATCAAACATTAGAAAATAATTAAACAAATGCTTAGGTGAGTTGAGGCACGAGAAACATGTATGGGGGCTCGAAAAGACTGGGAAACTTAAAAAAAGAAAAGGAGGTAGAAAGAAAAAGAAAAGACAAGATAAAGAAAAGCGAAGATTTGCTCGTATTTTCTTACATTATCTTATCGTTTGAGACGGTCATATCTCGATATTAGGACGGGGACGTTTGCCTAAGGCTCGCTGCCCGCGGGCAGCGGGCCTGACGTGGCCCGAGGGCCGGCGCTCGCGACTTGGTTGACTGGTACACATGCAGGACCCACCGTCCCCGCCATGTCTGACGCGGATGAAAGCGACGTCTTTAACTCTTCCGTGCAATTTTCTCCTTTTCACTCGCTGGGCGGGACCCGCCACCAGCACGAGATTGCGGAATCTGGTGGGCGTGGCCGCACTCAAATCCCGACCGCGGGGCCGCCGGAGGGCGGGCGCAAACGGAACGTGCGAGGGAGCGACACGTGCGGAGGAGCGGCCATGGGGACCATCTCTTATTCGGCCGGAAAAAGGGTGGAGGAAAAAAGATTAAAATAAAAGTGGAAAGTCCAACGCGAAGGATCTGTGGTTAGCCGGCACGTGGTCGCTAAACGACACACGTAATTCTGGGTGGTCCCCACCACCTTTAGGCGGCCCACAGATATTTAAAAAAAAAGAAAAGCGATTAAGACTTTTGTTTTTATTATTCTTCCATTAAAAATCAATAAAGCCATTCACACCTTATCGCCAAGGGAATATGATTTCCTAATAAACAAATAAGCATGTAACACAACCCCCGCTTCTCCCTCCCCCACCTTCACTTCGTGGGAAGGAAATTCGGTAGAACTGGAAATCATTAGAGACCCAGGATACCCAGTCTGTCCATATTAGATAACGAAGAACCTCACACAAGACTCATGCATGTTGACGTGGAAATCTCTGGCCTCGACACGTGTGCTACAGGGAATCCACTTGCATGAATTGTGGGCCTTACAACAACCACCATAGCCCCACTGCAACCCCTATTTGAGGGGTCCTCAATGTCTCCTTCCTAGAATGAGTCCAAATTCTGTATCAAGAGTGATGTGTGCATTAGGGTATGCGTGGCATATACTCTTTAGAAAACCAGCTTACCTTACCTTACCCTTTATTTTTAATTTTTTTAAATGCTTGAAATGCACTGCAAACTTCTTATGTGGAGTAAGATGTGTAAATCACTGGCTATTGTGAGTGAATCACGTTACTCCCAGGTGTTAAGTAAGATTGGTGGTGGTGGGGCCAACTGGGGACAAGGCCATTCAAGTGGGTGCATGATGAAAGTGGCTTTCCTTCTACACCAGAATTGAATTGATTGACAATGTCTTCACATAGCCCCACATACAGCCCCCACCACATTGGATTGTGATGCCACCACCAAGTTTCTTCCAGAAGGGGCTCCTCAAATTTCACATGTGAAGGCCTCCCATGAAATTAGCCTGTCACTTTGAGAAGGGACCAATGTGTTACTTGATTGCTTTTGTGATGGGTTCTTCTTCTAGAAGTCCAAGGGCATGAAAGTTACACTCATGACATAATATATTGGAAGGGTAAAGATAAATTAAAAACTTATAAATTTTACCCCCTCTCTATCAATCATTAACCAAGGAAGGACAGAGATACATCAGTCAGTCCCTCTTATCCTTGTTTTTTTTTTTTAATTCTTTTTTCTTCTTCTCATACCTAGGGCAAAGAGCTTTTGATGGTCAATTTGGATATTGCTCTGCTCTGATTGTTCATAATGTTACACTATTCAAACTCCCTACTTGCTTAACATTGATTGGATAAAGTATATTCAATTATACATTTTAGTTATTATTGAATTAAGACTTTCTTCATAACGACGCAATTTTTTTTAACAATCATGTTGTTACTTTTATTGGGCGCCATCAAATTTGACTAATTTGCTCACATGATCAAAAAATTTATGTTAGGTTGGTTGAAGTTTGAATTTGGTCCTTATGATATCTAGCTCGATTATTAAACCATATAACAATCATTTTTTATTAATAAATCTCAATTATTATACCATACATCAATTATATTTTATTAATAAAATAAATAAGTTTTTGTTAATAAATTTAAGAATAAAAAATACAATTAGTTATAAACCATGTGTTTATTATTTTATATTTTATTTAAAAAATAAATATTTAAATATTTTGAAAATATAAGATTTTAAATAAAAAGAATCAATGATTTTTTTATATAATTGTACCTAGTGAAATGTAATTTTTTTCAAATGAAATTCATTTTAATATAAAGTAAAACATAAATTATTGTATAGAAATAATTTATAACATTGTTATAATCTTATTTTAACCCATATATATTAAGTTTTAAACAACGATCATTATAGATGATTTAGATGTCTAATATGCCATTAAAATGATAGTGTTTCAAAACTTATAAAAAAGATATTAGTAAGTTAAACTTTTGAATTTGGTTTCAGTGTTAACATCAAATTAATATATATATATATATATATATAATATATATATATTATTTATCAATATTATACTGGAAAGTGATAATAGAAGATGGAATCAATCTTTAAATTATGAAAATATTACTTTTTGTTGTAAGTTTTGTTATATAATGAAGCTCTTTCCTGTAGGCAAAGTTATTTCTAACCCCAAAAGGAAAATCTTGGAAGCCTTTTTGATAAAAAGATTAGAAGTCTAATAACTATTGGTCTAAATGAGATTCCAAAGAACTCTTTATTTTCTTTTCTAAAACTACTATTACTCCATTACTCAATAATGAAAAAATCAAGGTTGGTCCAATGCCTTAGGGGGATTATTCTCGTTGGTTCCCAAGCATAAAAGTCTCTTTGGACAAAGAAAGAGAAGATATGAATCAAATTCCTCATATCGGGAATATGATTCAATTCTAACATCTTTAACAGATGCAACACAATAATTTATGGTTATTAAAATTCCTACAATCAACCATCAAGTAATAGTTTATTACTCGAGATATGTGTTTTATATGCTTCCTTGATACTTTTTGTTTGACTAAATGCTTATAGTCGACATAAGCAAGTAAACACTACACTTCTTTTGATCTTCAAAGATAGAAATGTCTTGTCATGTCATGGAAGTCACCCTTTGGCAAAGAAGCCACAAATGTGTATATGTGTTCTATCAAAGTTGCTTAGGACTTGTAATTAGCTTTGCCTGTTTTTTGTATGTACAAAAAGACATAGTCACAACCATAACCATGCCAATGGAGGGACTTGAAACATGGTGGCAACTATAACATTAACTTGCTTTCATTGACACATCAAGTCACCACTAATACCTTTTTTATACTTTGATTGTCAAGTATCCACTAATTATATTCCATTGTTCTATGGTGAATTGATAACATATTGGATGCACTGGTACCTCTTTTATACTTTGATTGTCAAGCATCCACTAATTATATTTCATTGTTCTATGGTGAATCCATAACATGTTGGATGCACTGATACCTCTTTTATACTTTGATTGTCAAGTATCCACTAATTATATTTCATTGTTCTATGGTGAATCCATAACATGTTGGATGCCCAAATTACTATTGATACCTCTTTTGTACTTTGATTGTCAAGTATCCACCAATTATCTTTCTTTTTTTCTTTTTCTTTTTTAAACATGGTGAATTGGTAACATATTGGAGTAATTTGGGTGATGCCCAAGATCAAACCTTCTAATTGCCACTATAGCACTAAGAGTATATCCAACAACCCATAAGCTAGATATACCAATAACTTATCACTTAGCAAGAGTTGAGACATCCCAAACCCCACCACGAGGGAGGAAGCTCTATCCCAACGGTTGCCACTATAGCACGATGATTATACCAACAACCCACAAGCTAGATATACCAATAACTTATGACTTAGCAAGAGTTGAGACATCCCAAACCCCATCACGAGGGAGGAAGCTCTATCCCAAGGGTTGCCACTATAGCACTAAGAGTATATCCAACAACCCACAAGCTAGAAATACCAATAACTTATGACTTAGCAAGAGTTGAAACATCCCAAACCCCACCACGAGGCAGGAAGCTCTATCGCAAGGGTCGCCTACTCTTCGAGCATTATCATAATGGGCCAACATGTCTTGATGATTGAACCCTCCTAAGTAGGATCACAAATAGTTTTCCTCATCACTCAAACTAAACCCAAGGGACAAGTATCCAACAATTATTAAAAGATATAACATCATTACAATAATGGCATGTGATCCTCCAACTTAACTTAGCAATCATGATGCCTTTTAACTTATAACATAGAAAGAGCCAAAACATCACGAATCCTCACATGAAAGAGGAAGCTCTATCCCAAAGATTACCTACTCTTTCAGTGTTATCATAACGGACCATGTCTTGAGGATTAACCCCAAGTAGTAAAAATCATAGATAATTTTCCTCATAACTCAAAATAACCCAAAAGCCAAATACCCAATAATTATAACCTCATCACAGTTATGCCATATAATCCCAACTCAACTTACCATCATAATGTCTTTATGCTCGACCAAGAACCATAAAAAGAATATAGAAAACTTAAACGCTATTAACACCTTATTTTCACAAACTCTAATATAATTTTCTATATTTTAAGATTTCAAGGAGTAACAACATCATAACCTAATTCCAAACCTACGAAGATGTAATGTGGCCATACCGAGAAGATCCCCTACAATGACATTACACCTCCCCAACAAACTCAATAGAACCAGAGGGAAAAAGTCACCATCAAACCAATCGCTATGCAACACATCCCCTGGAATTCCCATGAATATGTCTACAAAAGCTCCCACCCAGTGATGTACCTCCATTGTCATCCATGACGATGACGAAGACTCCATTAGGGCCACACGAAGTTCAAAAGACGTGTATGAAGCAAATTAGTTGCTTGATGGGAAAGGAAGAAAGAAAGGGAGGGGATATACACAAGACATCTAAGGCACACACAAAATATATCCCTTGTGTATATACGTCCATGAAGAATAGACAAACATACGATAAGTTGCAAAACTCGCCTTTTGCCAATACATCGTGATAACAACTTCTCCCCTTCTTAAAAAATGAAAAAATAAATATATATATATATATATATACACGCCGAAATTGGTTCGTTGTCAAAAGGATTTAGAGGGAAAAAAGGTGGGGTTTATTTATTTATTTATTTAACGCGAATATCTAGGCAACGCGGGCAAAGATAGATAGTCATTGTTTTGTTTTGGTGTTACGCGGCCCAAATCCAAATAAAATATTAAATATTTTGGAGTAGGTTCGGTTTGGTGGATTAATGATGATAAAGGTTGAATGTTTGGGAACACAATTCAATTCTCAATATAAATATTAAAACGTCCTGGTCCCCCATTTTCTGTCAGGCTACAGACGCCTAATTCCCTAAAGCACGTCAACTGCCGCCGCCGTCGCACTTACGCCCATCCCGCTGCCCGTCGGGCTTTCCCCGATTTCCGTCCCCCGTCGGGAAAATTCCGTCATCTGACGGCGAATACGACGACCATTCTGACGACAGCGTAATATTCGAGAAATCTTCGGCCACGACAATCATACGTATGTATGTACGTATGTCTGTGCCGCTTCTGGTGTACCAACCGTATGGAGGGAAACGAGCGGCGCAGTCTCCGAGGCGTCTTGATCAAAATTGGGTATTTCGCAGTCGGAAAGAGAAAGGCCGTCAGCTCGCAGAAATAATTATCGTCAACTCGAAAAGGGCACAGTTGAAATAGACAACTGCTGGCATGCTGCTTTACAATAAACTTTTACCCTGACAAGAATGAATATTTCTGAGGGCGTAGTGTGATAATTTGTAAAAGTAAAGAATTATATAAATGCCCATATAAATTTATGTAGTTATTGTATATTTTATTATAATAAATCTGTGTAATTTTAGTTTTTATAATTTATTTGTTTTAAAGAAATAGGTTAACCGCTCAAGATTCAGATGAGGTATACTGTAGAAGTGAAAGTATGTTTTTTTATGGATAACCATTGATGTGATTTTTTTGAATAACAATGATGAGTCAACCTGCATTCCGCCATAGCAACCAATAATGGTTATCCCATTATTAGTTTGACAACTAAGTTATGATAAGTTTTCCATACATATATATATATAGAAAAATTTGAGCCAAGTCTTTTATCATTAATATTTTCTCATATTAATTTTGATTACTATCAAGATAATTTGAATATAAGTTGGATTTATTTATTTATGAGAGATAATAAGTAAAATAATTGGGAGATAGATTTCACATTTTGGCTCCCTAAGATGGTTTGTTCTTATGAGATTAAAAGGATAAACACTGCATGATAACGATTTCTTTTTTTATTTTCTGTATTAAGATAAATTTATGGTCATTTTGCCAATTGGGTGTAATTTGAGTGGTTGTGAGGAAAAGTAGTTGTTTTCCCATTCAAATTCAAATCTTAAATTCCAACATGTTTGCTCTGTTTCCTCATCAATGTTCAAATCTCATTTTCACATTTTTGGTGTGTTTCCCATCCATATTCAAATCTAATTTTGCTACATGTTTGCTCCAAGTGAATTCTTTACTACATGATTGTTAATCTTTGTTCGTTTTTCCATAAATCTAAGCCCCTTTTCCTTTTAGGTCAAAATTACACTCTAACTTCATCCATATCAAATTACACATTACTCCTTTGAACCATTTACATGCAAGCATATTTTGTTGCATCTACCTTATTTCCTTAAGGGAGGATATAGATACTTTGATGACATAATAATTTACGCAATATTTTCCCCTACCCTTACCCAATCCCGCCCTTGCCCTCATATATATTATATTTTACCCAATATTCTCCTCATCCTTACCCTCTAACTAGGTGAAGGGGTGTTTTGGGTAAAATATAATAATATTATATTTTACTCAATATTCCCATCCAACTCTCCTTGACTCGCGAGGAAAGTAGTGACCATTCGTACTATGAATAATTGGAGTCGAGATCATTGTACAACTGTTGTGTGGCATATTGTTCACATTCCATGTGGATTAACATAGTGCAAGTTTACGGACATTATGATAGTGACAAACATATAACACCTAGCATCATCGGTGATATTCATGTGATTAGCCTTATTGCTTGTCACACCAAGGGGGAACTTACTACCAACAACATTTATCCTAACCAAGTGATTCTAGGTTGCATGTGAAAATTTTCACTTTAATTTATTGATGATGGGTGAAGTGCCTTGTCAAAGGAGAAAGATTGTTGCAGATACAATATATTTAAAGTCACTTGGTCAATTTCTGCAACTAAAACACTCATTATTGTAGAAATTTTGAATAATATGACACTTATTCACAGAGATTATCCTGATTATACACTATTGCAGAATACATGCATAATACATAACCTCCTCTACGTTGATCATCAATTTAGCAGCATTAAAAA
>APFE031592812.1:5413-29603 GCA_000404065.3 Pinus taeda | reverse complement strand
ACACTATCTGTATATTATAATGATTGAGAACATGTAACAATACATAGTACAATACTCCTCACAAGTACTCAGTACTATCTCCACCTGTTACACACAATACTAGCTCAGATCTGAATCAATCATAGGTTCAAATCTCCTTCGTTGCTTTGCCTGCCTCCACTGCGCAATCCTGCAAGAGAATGGATGATAGTGGCTCAAGCAAACTCTTATTTACTTGGCAAAATCACGTGAGCACAAGCTACAATTGCCCTTGGCCTCATTGGCATTACTCAATCCATTGCGTGTGCAAATCTCATGCACAACTGATAGTCACAACTCACCCTTTCACTTACCTCTAACACATGTCTCCACTAAACTGTCCATGCACTGAGTTAACTGATGTATTCTTTAGTTGATTTATGAGTTAATAATTAGTCAATTAATTAATAACTAATTCACACAACTCATCACTTAGTCTATTGGCCAGTTAGACTAAATACAACTAGTTCAACTAAGTCAAATTGAACACAACGCCATTAACTGCTCATCTAACTCCACAGAACTCAATCACTGAAGTCCTAACTCAAGTCCTCCATGCAATAGCTCAACTAAACCATAGGAACCACGTATTTCCTTCATGCAACTGCATGTACCACATCCGTAGCTCGAACTGAAGTGCTCCAAGAGAATAAGATAAAGTTTAGAGTCCAAATATTACGGAGGGCTAATAATATTTGACTGTTTCTATTTTTACCTGACAATATAAAAATAGACTCTGATCACACCGCTGTGAACCAAAAATAGAAGTCCATCTATTTTTTCCCAACATGACCAATCATCCATAAACAACATCCTGCAACTCATAGACCATGATCCATATGTCTAAAAATAGACTTTGCGCCAAAACTTGCCTGCGGGACGACTTAGAGAAGGCAACTCCTTTCCACTAAGCTCCATCATCTTGTTGCATTCTCAACAAGAATTTCTTGTTGCACACTTTTCAACAATTATTTCTCCTCTTCCTTATTTGTCTGTTAAATGATAATTTCCTAGCTAGTGCAAGCTTTCGGTTGTTGTGAGGAAACCTTGTTATTCTCCCCATCTAAGTTCAAATCTCATTTTGTGACATATTTTCTCCTAGTGAATTCTTAGAACTTGATTTATTTCTTTGTTCGACATTGTTTCTTTTTGCATTGATTTATTTTCTTTTATCCTGTAGGTCAAAATTACACTTAATTTCATCCATGTCAAATGTCAAATTGAGCAATGTTCATTTGAACCATTTACATATAAACATACTTTATTGCACTTTTGAACCATTTACATGCAAACATACTTCATTGCACCTACCCTATTTCAATAGGGGAGGATATAGATCCTTAGGCTACATCATTGCCTCACCTTGACTTGTGAAGAGGGCAACAACCATTTATACCATAAATAATTGGAGTTGGCATCATCTTACAATTGTGTTATAGCATAATGTCAACATTCCATGTGGATTATCACAATGCAAGTTGTTTGACTTTTATGATAGTGATAAATATATGACACCTACCATCATCTATGTTATGGTTCTGATTGACCTTCTTGTATGTCATGCAAAGATAGCACTTGCAACCATCGATATTTATCCTAATCAAGTGATTTTGAGTTGCATGAAACATTTTTTATCAATTGATGTGTTTTGTCAAAGGAGAGATTGTTGCACACACAACAAACTTAAAATCACTTGGTAAATATTTCCAACTATTACACTTGATTTAAGTATTGGAGATTTTCACAGTGCATTATATTAGATATCATTTTTGGATTCAACTGCGTCAAGTAAGTCATTCATCTATGACCATTTCCATGAGAGGTAGTCGTAACTGACTAATTTCTCATGATTTTTTAATAGTCCACTTAGCACTCATTGCATTGGATGATGGTCACAGGGGTGAAGAAGTGGGATTGAAACTAGTGAAATGAATCACATAGCGTCAATCATCACTTCCGAGGCTTGCACCTGGTAACCAGGACTTCCTGGGAGGTCACCCATCCCAAATCACCTCTAGCTCAAGCGCGCTTAACTGTGGAGTTTTCCCCACAATCAAGCCCACTTAGATTGCTACCCCATTTGCAAAACCTTAGCAAGTATTGTGCCTCATGAACCATTCAAGTGGAGTTCCCTTCACTCTTTTGAATTAAGTATTGGCAGTTGAATCCCAAAAATGATATCTAATACAATGCCCTACGAAAGCCCCCAATACTTAATTTAAAAGAGTGAAGGGAACTGTACTTGAATGGTTCATGAGACACAAAACTTGCTAAGGTTTTGCAAATGGGGTAACAAGCTAAGTGGGCTTGATTGTGGGGAAAACTCCACAGTTAAGCGCTCTTGAGCCAGAGGCGATCTGAGATGGAAAGTCATATACAAGATTGTTACAAAAGGTGAAAATGGAGAAAACACACTAAAAGAAAACACCAATACTATATATCAAAATTACTTGAAATATAACATCTTATGGTGTGAAAAATGAGGATAACACAATTAAGAAACAATTCACACAAGTTAAAATGTGAAACAAGAAGATGAAAATAACCAAAAAAAAAATTATGTTTAAATAATGGGATAGAAATGAAGTAATACTTTCTCCTACATTATTTAGTGTACTCTCACATTTATAGTGTACTTAAATCAAGAAGAGGTCAAATTTATATATCAAACACTAAAATCAAGGTTTTCAAAAGATGTGAAATAAAGAATTGAGATATGTCAAGGCTATGCCATGTATGTGTGAATGATGAGATAGAAATGCAGTGACACTTTCCCCTACATTGTTTAGTGTATTCACACATTATAAGGTGTATGTATAAATTATGGAAGAAAACGGAGTAACAATCTCCCCTACATTGTTTAGTGTACCCCATATTATATAGTGTACTAATACATCAAGAAGAGATCAAATTTACATTTATCAACTTTTCAAAATATGTAAAATAAATAATTAAGATATGTTAAGGCCATGTCATCTATGTATAAATCATGGAATAAAATGGAGTAACAATCCCCCCTATATTGTTTAGTGTAACTCATATTATATAGTGTACTAATACATCAAGAAAAGATCAAATTTACATTTCAAACATTAAAAATCAATGTTTCAAAAGATGTGAAATAAAGAATTGAGATATGTCAAGGCTATGCCATGTATGTACAAATGATGAGATAATGGAATAACACTTTCCCCTACATTGTTTATTGTACTCCCAAACTATATAATGTACTAGTAAATCAAGAAGAGGTTAAATTTACAATTCAAACACAAAAAATCCAAGTTTCAGAAGATGTGAAAAATTGAGATGTTTTAAGGCTTTGTAATGTATGTGTAAATGATGAGATAAAAAAGGAGTAACACTTTCTCCTACATTATTTAGCGTACTCCCACATTGTATAATGTACTTTTAAATCAAGAAGTGGTCAAATTACATATCAAGCACAACAAATCAACTTTTCAAAAGATGTGAAATAAATAATCGAGATATGTTAATGCTCTGTCATGTATGTGTAATGATGAAATAAATGGGGTAGCAGTTTCCCCTACATTGCTTAGTGTCCCCACATCAAGAAGAGATCATGTGTAATGATGAAATATATGGGGTAGCAGTTTCCCCTACATTGCTTAGTGTCCCCACATCAAGAAGAGATCAAATTTACATATCAAACACTTAAAAAAATGGATGTGAAAAAATTGAGATGTTTTAAGGCTTTGTCATGTATGTGTAAATGATGAGATAAGAAAGGAGCAACACTTTCTCCTACATTATTTAATGTACTCCCATAGTGTATAATGTACTTGTAAATCAAGAAATGGTCAAATTACATATCAAGCAAAACAAATCAACTTTTCAACAGATGTGAAATAAATAATACATTAAGACATCAAATTTACATATCAAACACTAAAAATCAACGTTTCAAAAGATGTTTAGTGTACTTCCACATTATATAATGTACAAGTAAATCAAGAATAGGTTAAATTTACAAATCAAACACAAAAATCAAAGTTTCAAAATATATGAAAGCATTTAGAGGCTTAAGGCTATGTCATCTATGTGTACATGATGAGATAGAAATGGAGTAACACTTTCCCCTACAATGTTTAATGTATTTTCACATTATATATTGTACTAGTAAATGAAAAAAGTCAAATTTACATGTAAAAGCCAAAAATCAAAATTTCAAAAACTATGATATAAAGAATTGAGATATATGAAAGCTATGTCATGTATGTGTAACACTTTCCCCTATATTAATTAGCTTACTTATATTAGTAAAGTAAAAAAATATCAAATTTACGTATCAAACAAAATATAAACTAAAAAATTGAAATATATTAAAAATAATTGAAAAAATAATATAAACCCGAACAATAAAATAAAAAATAATAAAAATTGCTATCAAAGTCATCATTAACCCTTGATATAAAATGAAATAAACCATACTCAATTAAATAGACCAAATCCTTAACCTAAATTCTACTATTATTGCAATAAAGTCCAATTAGAATAATTTTTTACTCTGTCCTTTTAAAAATTATTATATGAATAAGCGTTTTCCATGTGATGTGGCCTTTGGATATTTTTCGTATACCTGTCACATACCTAGAATTTGGGTGGTTATGAATGTATTTACAGCAACAGCTTCATCTCTGAATCATTCCATATCGTTAGCGTTCAATGAATTATATATAATTTTTCGTAACTAACAAATTGTCAAAGATTTTAATTGTTTGGGGGTTATTATAGCTACGTGACGAAATCAGAACCAGGAAACATTAAACAGAACGCTGAAATATCATAATCTTCAACAACAACCTCAAAAATCTTAAATCATCAATTCGATTTACAAGGACAGGTTAACCTCATAGTATTTTGGAAATAAATATTTACTCTGCGAACCTTTGCATTAATACTGGAATCTTACTGGCGCAGTGTAAGATGTGAGGATGTCACAATTTAGCTCGGAAAATAATGTAAATTTTAGCATAATTTTAATAATATTTAGTAAAATATTTGGAAATTTAAATTAGAATGTTAAAATTAGAAATTTTATCTTGCGATAAAATCATTTAAAATTTTAAATAAAACAAAATTATTAATAATGCTAAATCCATTTTCACCATTAAAAACAATTCAGACACCCCACAACAATTCGAACACTCCCAAAATTAAATTTTGGGAAAAATTTCTCACCAAATTCCGAGAGAATTTTATTGTCGCGCACGGGAAATTCGCCATTATACGGCAGGCGTGAAGTGAAGGCGATTGGTCGTTAGATTGCGAGCACGCCCGTCAATTGCAGCGCCAACAGTATGTCGGCAAGAGGCGGTAATTGACGGCGGGGCCCGGCGGGCGAGAAATGGTGGTTGTGGCGTGTCGAGACAAAACTCTTTCTTCCTTTATACATTTCGTCTTTTACTTCCTTCCTCACTTCCCAATTCCCCCCCTTCTCATCATATCATGGCCGCGCTCGCCCTCCTTCCTCCGCCCGTGGCGAACTGAATTTCCCGTCCCGTTCTCCGCTCCCCTTTCCTGCAGTTCTTGATTCTTCCGAGCACTGGTGGGAAATAGACGTTACGTTTCTTGAATTTTTATTTTGATTTCCAGTCACGACGACGACGACGGCGGTGACTACAACTCCTACTGACACAGCTCCCCATATTCCTTCCCCTTTCTGACTCACTCGCATACACGCCACAATCCATTCCCCATCGTTTGTCTCTCCAGTTAACATAAAAACATCCATTCATCCGACAACAGACGTGCCTCATGCTATAATAATGAGAAAGGGGTCAAATCACGCTTATCAATCTCTCCTCCTCCGCCTTCAGACAAGGACAACGGTACCATTGGCAGAAGAAGAGGAGCAGCAGCAGCACAAGGGGAAAATTTTCCCCTTTTTTCCAATAAACAATGCAAAGAAGAGCGAGAAGCAATAGAAGATTAAGAAGAAGATTATAGACAAAGAGAAAGCCAGCCAGCCAGCCAGCAGCGTTGGCAGGACGAGTACCAGAAATCTGACAGATAGCAATAGCTCGCACCACCAAACGAACAACAAAGGGGGAGACGCGACTGGATCCAACATCGCTCGAAGAAGAAGACGGGTTCCTTTTTTTGGGTTTTCTCCTTTTAATATTATGTCTTCTCATCCTCCTTCATTGGGGATCGTCGTCACTGACAGTGCAGTGTGATAGAAAAAGTATGCGTGTATGTCTATATATAAATATAACTCCTCTTCGAATCTAAATCTACTATCTACATCGCTCGTATCACACTCAGTCCAGTCGTTCAGTGAGGACGGCGTCCATTGCGGCCCGCATTGAGGAGGACACACATCAACAAGGTACTCTCCTTTCTCCTTCTCTCTCGCCTTATCTTTTCCCCTTTCATTTCCATGTTGGTATTCTATTTATTTCCAATCTCCCAGTTGCTTCTTCTTCTCACGTGCCTCCTGTAACATCTCCTGATTGCCCTCTGGACAAATTATTGTCTCCATGCTCAATTCAGTCTCTTCAATGCTCGGTTCTCTCCATGTGACCGTCCCAGCCCTCTTTCAGCGCAGTTCACTGATCGAATCCTTGGACCCCAAACCCCCACCTAGGCGGGCATGTACAGAAACCAACGTCGTGGGTTCTATTCTCGACAAGTCGTCGCCCTCTCCACCCTACAGGTTTGCGTGCTCCTTATCATGCAGGTGAATTATGCTGCAGACTGCGCTCAATGGTCACTACTGTCTATGATGAACATTCAAGATGAACGGAGCGCAGCCTGCTGCGTACGTCGCTTCTGTTTGGCTGGTCAAGTGTTCGAACCCTTGGCCGGCTGGAGATGCCACAGGCCGGGAAACAGTGGTTAAGATGCTTTGAATCCGTGAACAAGACTTGTTGCATTATGTTCCTTGCAGGGCTAATATTTTAAGAGTTCGGCTTATAGTATCGTGTAGAACGACCCCTTACTGTTGGATGGTAAAAGGTAACTGAAAGATTGAGATTTCAAAGTTATGATTGTCTCACGGTAATGTCTATATTCTATGTCTGGATGAACCGAGGTTCTACAGTATTTCCTTCGCTCAGGTTAGTTAAGCCAGGAAGCAACTTCCCTTCAAGGTGAGTTAAACAAGAGATTCCAGCCAGCTTTTAGAAGGGTTGTATTTTAAGAGCCAACCATCTTTTAATACTATGCAATGCATAGGAGTTAATCGTAGTCTTCCCAAGGTCTTGGAAGTAGTTCAGATTTGCTTTCTTAACATTCAAATTTCATGGTTGTTGTTGGGTTTTCATTTTCCGTCCCAAACTTTCAAAGGAAACTGAAATGAAAAAGGAGAATTTGTAAAACAATGAGAAATTTTCAGAAGCTGTACATATATTACTCGCAGATTTACATGTCAAAGTCAGGGAAACTTCTGATCTTTATCTTACTCACAGCACATAGGAGGTACAAATCCGAAGAACGCTACCGGTATTTGCAAATGAGGTTCATTTCTGGATGTTCTCAGCATGTACAGACATGACGATGATCAGTTTTTGGAAGAAAGCCCTGATGACTGAATTTTGAATAAATATAGCTCCTTGGCAAATTAAACATCACATCATCAGCCAACACAATCAATCCCAAGGAAAATTATCAATTTGGAGTCACTTCGAAAGGTAATAAGAGTGGGGTCTTTTGGCAGTATCCGCTATCATTAGTTTTTCATGCCAATAAATTTTTAATAGACTTGCGACAGCGTAGGGATGCCATTGCGGGGTTTGAACTCAAAACCTCTAAAACATAGTTATGAATCCTTCACCGAAAGACTAAAATGGGATTCAAAATGACCTGATCCTTAATTAGTTAAAGGGTTTAACCTTGTGGCTAATCTTCATTCTATCAATCTTCAGAGTCTCCTCTATGAGGATCCAGGCATTCAGAAACCTGCTATGAGGCTAAGCCTCTGTCTAACGTGATAGAAACAGAACAACTCATCTCTATTTATGATTGTGGGGGGAAGGAGGGGAGAGATGCCAGGTGGGGCAATTTTCTTTAGGATTAATCATGTATGTACAGATTTGATATAACAGATATTAGTTGGAATAACTGTATAAAGGAATTTAAGGGACGTACAAATGTCTTCCCGGATCCAGGGATCCTACAAATTAGACAGAATGCCATAATTCAGGATTCCAGACTACTTTTACTGGGGATCATACTCAACCATGTTATGTTCCATGTGTGCAGTTTCTAATTCCTGTTAATTTCTCTGGGTTCATATCTAATTTCAAGGCAATTACAACTGCTTCATGCTCCATAGCCTTATGAGTTATAACTGATGAAACTCATTATACTGGGATGTTTCTCCACAAAATATGAACCATAGTAGCTACTTATAGTCCATCATCCATAAAGAATGCTTTAGCTGGACTTGGTTCTTCTGTCTGAAGCTCCGGATTGAAGAACCATCCATGACACTGGTAGCTGTCTGGTTTGGCATGCTGCCCAGTAGTTGAGTCTTGATTTGCTTCAATAACATGTATTGTGGTCATCCTCCTGTACCTCGCCTCTTCAATATTCTTGCATGTCGGAGACATCATATTTATTTGCAACTGAAGATAAAGAATGGAAGGACTCAGCATATTCAAATTTTATCCATTTGCTAATACATGACTGCCCAATCCTCCATTTTGAACCATGTTTGGAAGGATATGCCAAGCTTTCTATGATGCTAGCCTGTATGAAAAGCAAGATAAGTTTCCCCCTTTTGTTCCAGTCAATTTGTAATTCTTCTGTCAGTCCACATAATTATTGCAGAAGAGCTCAAATGCTATTATCTGTTGTTATCTGAGAAGAGATATCTACAAATCTAGTGTGTACTTTCATCTCTATAGCAATATTAAGATTTGAAATAATTGAAGATAATGTACATGTGATGTTGAACTCTGCAAGAGACGACCAGATAATGGAAAAACGCTTAATAAAGTGAGATGTGAAAACTATACAGAGTTTGCTTTGCCTGTCTGCCAAGCAAGTTGGCATCTACATTAAAGATGTCTTGCAAGATCAGAGAACATGTTTAGACAGTTTAGACATGACATAAATACAGTGTAACCGGATATACTTTTAGATCCTTTATAGATTGGAGTTAAAAGGGAGATAAATTCTTCGTAAAACTGTAATTTCTTTACTCCTCGTGTAGATGCTCAGGGCTTTCCGTGGATGCTAATAAAATTTTATTTCAGATGAATGTCCACCTTACCACCCATCTCCTTTCAGGTAAAGAAGGCATGGATCCAATCAGCTTAATTGACATGACAAAATTGTAATAGAGTTATAAACCTATTTCCAGCTGCCAATTCCTTTATGGGCAAATAACATCTTCAGCAGAAACACTCCTTTTGACACTTGATATGGAGACTAGGATTCCTTGGTCCTGGAGGACAGTCAAGTCAACAGAAAAATAGACAAGAACTGCAAAATTGTATCTTAAGCGGAAACACTCCTCTTGACTCTCGATATGGAGACTAGGGTGTCTTAGTCCTGGAGGACAGTCAACGGAAAAATAGACAAGAACTGCAAAATTGTCATATAACAATTAACACACTGGCAATTTTTTTCCCTAAAAGATTCTCTTTATACCCTACATTGGTAGTTTAATGGCTTATCCAGTTCTTTATTGAATGCTTTTTATTCGCGTTAGTGAATTCTTTGAACTTTTCATCTCATCCTCAAAGAAGAAAGAAGCTTCACTTCTCTTTGTTTTGTTTCTAGAACTAGAACCTTTTTTAAGAAAAATTACTTCAGGATTGACTCTTCGGGGGCTTGATCTAATCTGCCTATTTTTTGTCAGTGCAGAATAGCAAATATAAAATCTTGGGCGTTGGATTACTTCAGTGGCAACAGGATGGGCTGTAGCAAGGGTGAAGGCACATCAATTTCTTATCTGTACAAATAAGGTTTTTCACAAACCTCTTCTTGTATGGAAATGTCTTTGTCATAAATCAAGAGTTTTGCAATCTGAGTGACCCCTATATTGACTAAGAGGTAATCACAGTTGACATTTTATCTTGCCAGTTGTAGTATTGTGCGCTTCATCCCAGCAAGGAAGACCAATTTACACCCGAAAAGAAATTTGATACAATATCCAGGGCAACAGAGTATCGGATTCTGTTCTGTTTATGACCATGACATGATATCTTTGATTCCTATATTTTGTCAAGTTCCAAATTATTGGCTATACCAAAAAAGAAGAAAAAAAGAAAACTAGCCATCTTCAAGCAAAACTTGTGCAACAAATTCCTTCTTTATTAGGAAGCATCTATTACGGGCAAGCTTCAACAGCTACTGGTTGTGGCAGTTCATTGCATGTACGGGCAAAGACTCAAAGCTGGGGTTCTGTTGTGACAAGTACTGCAACTTCAACTTTGCTTGTTGCTCCAAGCATACAAACAGGCAGTTTGGTCAAATAGCAGAGAAAAGTAATGGCTACCTATTTTCCAGGTTCCAATATTCAAGCTGATAATATGCAAACCCTCTACTTAATGAACCCAGGTTATGCAGGTTATACAGATGCAACAACTTCAGGGAACATGGTTCTCCTAAACCACTCAGTAGGAAATACACTGCCTGCAAATAATATGGCTGGTGGGCAACCTTCACAGCATTTTATTGGAATCCCACTTCCAACTGCTTCACTTTCACAACAACGCTCTTCTCTCGGAGTGATGGGAAATTCTCCTACAGCTCAGCAGGACATTAACACAAATTTACTTGCATCACGAATTGGGGGCCATCCTTACAATGTTTGGCGAAATGGAGGAAATGAGTTGACATTTATGCAAACAACAGATGCTGCTGGCAGTAGTCAGACCCTGTCTGGACACTTGAATAATTCTGGAAGTATGGGCCATCAGCCAGTTGCTGAGATATCCCAATTGGGGTTGAGACGAGCACCCATGTCTTCCATTCAAGAACAGCAATCGGGAATGCTTCCAAGTGGACTAAGTTTGCAGTTAGAGCATTCACATGGCTCCACTGGACATGGGCAGGGTCTTTCACTCAGCCTCTCCCCGCAACAGCCATCAACTGTTCAGCTGCCCTCTTTTCAGAACCAACCCACTGACTCAGACATAAACTGCCCAGGAATATCTGCAACTTCAGAAGAGAACATCAGCAGAACTGATAGAAGTACGAGCAAATGGGCTGGAAGTCTAAGTGCCTTTCGAGCATCCTCAAGAGATGGGATGCTAGGATCTGGGTTTTCAAACACCGGGTTTTCAGGCAATTTACTTGCCCCTGGAGCCAACAAACAGATGCATCTTGATTCCAGTTCTACTGGAGCAGCAGGGCTCTCAAATGTTCTGATAGGCTCCAAGTATCTTAAAGCAGCACAGCAATTGCTCGACGAAGTTGTCAATGTAGGTAAGGGCATCAAGCCTGATTCAGCCAAACATCAGAAATCACAATCATGGATTGGAACAACAGCTAATAAAGAGAATAGTGGAGCTGAAGGTGGTGGGAAGGATGGAGCAGCTGCTGCCCCTACATGGCGTTCAACTTCAGCCCAAGAAACAAATGACCGTCCCTCTGAGCTGTCACCAGCAGAAAGACAAGAGCTTCAGATGAAAAAAGCAAAGCTTGTGGCCATGTTGGATGAGGTATACTCTTTTTTCTATTTTATTTGACATCTTTAGATAAGAGACTGTGCTATGTGATCCTTATGCTAAAGCTATAGGCATATGTCAAATTTTTTGTTAGAAAGCTTGAATGCTAAAAGCCTAAATATCAAAATGGACAAAGAAATGTTCAAGGCTGCAGAAATATGTGAAAAAGCAAAGGAAATTAGGACAATATAATTGTAGATAAATATCATGTGCTTATACTGAATGGATTCAAACCAAAAGCTACATCATTCCATTTAGGAATCTGTGTGTGCTTTACCCCATCTTGTTAGCAACATTTGCATCAATGTTGGGCAGGGATATGCTGTTTGCATCTCTTTGCTCTCTCTTGTATCATAACTCTTGAAGTTGTACCTGCTGCTAATATTTGGATAGAGTATTTAGGGTCAGTTCTTTCATTGCAACATCTGTGGCTTCTACTGGCTGTCCCATTGGTATACCATGGAGTATAATAAGAGCTGCAGCTGCTTATCGCAAGGAAAATAATTTCTAATTACAGCGTGGCTACAACTATGCTGCAATTCTTTATGTGTTAATTTTGTCCCATAACTGTACAGTTGGTTGTTAGGAGATACTGTTTTATTGATAAACTATATTTAGTTGTCTTATGAGATACATCGTCTAGGCTAATGATCTCTAGTATGTGAGTCATATTGGCAGTTTCTAGACAATGTTATTTGTAGGGGAAGTCAACTTTTGAAAACTTACATCTGAGATTTCCGTGATTTTAAATATTGGCATTCATGTCCCTATGAGATGTATAGTGCAGATAATTTTAAAATATATGTAGTAATGTGTGGGTCAGTAGTGTCTAGTATGTCTGAAATTTGCAGATCTAAATTCTTATAGTTGAGGGTCTGGACACATGAATTATGCTTGGACATATTTCTTATTATTAGATAGATTATTTTGTGTAATATCATGTTTTTATGATTCATAAATGATAAATCTTATCTACTGAAGCTGAATTCTATTAACAGAAATATGTCATTGCAATGATGTTAATCTGTAAAAATTTGATCATGTGGGAAATTGTGGCTGTGAAGCCTTTAAAAAGGTCATTCATGTATTTTGTTTATTTAGTAGGAGCAGTTGTAATATTAGGCTTACTAATAATACAAAGGCCTATCTAGGCTTTTAAAAAATAGCCATCTCCTGTGTGTCCAGTTTTATGGCCCTGTGGACTGCTCAGAGGATCTTGATGAGACCAAAATGAAACTTATCTTTTCTTTTTATTCCATTGGATCAGTCAAAGTTAGAATTATCAGGTTTCAATACTTACTTTTATTTAAAATGAGAGAGTATAACAGTGTATATATAATAATGTCGGCTTGTTTTTCTGTCTTGTTTTTGCTTGATTGTCAACCCAGGTTGATCAAAGATACAGACAGTACTACCATCAGATGCAGATTGTAGTTTCATCATTTGAAGCTGCCGCTGGGTATGGAGCTGCCAAGACATACACTTCTCTTGCTCTGCAAACAATATCGAGGCATTTCCGATGTTTGAGAGATGCAATCAGTGGACAAATTCGGCTGACCAGCAAAAGTTTGGGTGAAGAAGATTCAACATTGAGTGGAAAAGGTGAAACATCTCGTCTCCGTTTTGTGGACCAGCAATTGCGACAACAACGGGCTCTCCAACAATTAGGCATGATTCAGCAGCATGCTTGGAGGCCACAGAGAGGACTTCCCGAGCGATCTGTTTCTGTCTTACGGGCTTGGCTATTTGAACATTTTCTTCATCCGTGAGTAGTCAACTCATGTGTGGACTGTAGCTCCTATATATGTTATTTGATACAGGGGCCACTCAATTTTATTTGTTACGATCATGTTCTTCAGTTTTGCTTATTCATTTGAGTTGTTGTAACTTGTAATTACTGATCCAGTTCTCAGTGCATTGTTTGTTGGTATCTGACTTAACGTTGTGTTGGTGCTTCAGGTATCCAAAAGATGCAGACAAACATATGCTCGCGAGACAGACTGGGCTTACCAGAAATCAGGTATTATGGGATTGAAGGCCTTAATTTCTTCATGTCAACCCTCCCTGAATAATATATTAGGAAATTTATAGTTCCAATTATACCTACATTAACAGGAGCCATAATCACATATTTGTTATTGATACAGGTCTCAAATTGGTTTATAAATGCACGTGTACGCCTCTGGAAGCCTATGGTGGAAGAGATGTATGTGGAGGAAACAAAGGAGGCAGAAGTAGACCATGGATCAAATGATAAAACAGGTAAGGAGAGTGGCGAGAAAAAAGAAGATGCATTGTCAAAGGAAGGAGCTGCAGGCAATAATGGGAATATACATGAGCAGCAAAGTGGGAAAATCTCAAAACTCGACAATATTGCACAGGATGGAGGTGCTGATGAAAAACCTGCTGGTGTGCCCAAATCTGAAAATGCTTCTAATTTGATAAATGTTAGAAACCAATCATTTGGCATGGGCGGAACATCAGATAGCCAAATTTTCAACGAAACTGAAAATGAAGGGATTAGACAAGGACAACTAAAGAAAGCTAGGAATGGAACTCAAGAGTGTACTTCTCTTCTGTCCCCAAACATGAGCATTGAAGTTGATTTAAAATCAGATGAAACAAACAGTGGAGAATTTGGTGACCACAAGTTCAGTGATGAAAGGCAGAACACTGAAGATTACAGCTTTGTCCATAATGCCATGGTTCATCCAGATAATAGTGGAAGTTTTGGGTCATATCAGATAGGAGATTTGAGTAGATATGGCCATGAATCATTTACTCCAAGATTTTCTGGAAGTGGTGGTGTGTCATTGACTTTGGGACTGCAACGCACAGATGGTTTATCATTACAGGGAGCTCAGCAGAATTATATGTCCACCCAAAGTCTAGCACTAGGGAGGAGACATGATCTTGGAGGTAACTCGAGTGATTATTGCAACATTGAAACTTCAGCACCTCATCCTGCAAACCTCTATGAGAATATCAACATCCAACCCCGAAAGTGCTTTGCAACTCAACTAATGCATTGATTTTGTTGCCTAAGCCAGAGCTGATATGCTGTATAGAGGTGTAGTATGTCTGCTTAGCATGATTATTCTGTGCACTCATTTCATTTCCTTTTGTATCTTTTTGAGTTGTAACTTTCATAATATTTACAACATTGTCTGTTACCAGACTTCTGTATAAGTCATAAATTAGGGAAACCATGTTAATACAGGCCTTTTTTCTCCTTCTCCAAGGAGAAAATAATCTGAGGTCTAGTGTAAAATGCACGTGAGAATACTGGTTGCATTGTTGCAACCTATGCAAGTTCACATAAAGATGTCTTTCGTCATAAGATTTGTAAATTATTTCATTCTCAAGGGAACGCTCGTCAGGATGATACCGAATGTAAAAGTATTTAATATGCAAGTTGTATTGTATATCTCGTTGTAGCTATCAAAGTTGTTCATGCCATGCCATGAGTGGATATTTTCATTTTTGGTCATGTAAATAAACTAACCATTTGCTTATTCATTGCTTTAAACCCATTTCATATGATTATGTCCACTGAGCTTGCCCTTCATGCACATGTTATATAGGATCAAATGCATACAACACTATGTAAGACGCAGTTCAATGGAAGTGAATAGGTCAATTATCACAAACTCCCTCTTATCAGTGCACTCCTAGAGACGTCATGTCTTCTCCACCACACTTTCACAAAATTCAAGCTTGTGTAAAGCACACTCTTAGAGGTGTAATATCTTGTCTATCACGGTTTTCATAAAATTCTAATTTGTGTAAGGCAACCTTTTTTCTTCTTTTTTTTGTTGGGTGGGGGGCGAGTGGTACAGGAAACATGACCCAGAGAGCTTCACTGCAAAGGGTAGAGTTCCTTCAGCATAGGTGCAGGTATAAGGGGTGTGTCTATTCCACTAAAATCACTTGAGAGTTGACCCAGAGAGCTTCATTGCAAAGGGCAGAGCTCCTTCAGTATAGGTGCAGGTAGGAGGGGTGTATCTATTCCACTAAAATGACTTAAGAGTTGCACCTAGTCCCGTCCCTTTGAAACTTGTGCCATCCACCATTGGCTTACGTGATAGGTATTCTGAAGGGTATATATTTTGCCGAAACTGCCTTTGACTTGTAACTAGCCTTGGCTAGTTAAAACTTCAGGGAGGGCAGAACCCAGCTGAGAAAGAAAGCTGAGCTGATGGCTTAACACTCTTGAACCAATGACCCAATTGGCATGAAGCAACGATTTGAAGTTAAATGCTGGTACAATTTTGTATGCATCGATTTTGAAGTTAATTATGTTTGATGGTTTCAACACATTCTTGTCACCTTTGCAGTGAAGCGATGACCCAATTGGCATGAGGCAACGGTTGGAAATTAATTGCTGGTACAATTTTGTATGCATCGATTTTAAAGTTAAATTGTTGATACAATTTTCTATGCAAAAATTAACCCTTGCGCTCATTGAATTCTGTAAATAATATCGTGGGAAGAGACAAATTGTTGGCTGCAATCTTTGGGAGTTTACTTATAAATACCATCCATTATGAAATTATTTAATTTCCAATCCTTCCAAGTTCAGTAGAAGATGGATTTCATTAGGAGTCTCTGAAACTATTACTTCTATATGAAAACTCCACTCTGACATGGACAATATAAAATAAGAGGTTAAGATTCTTGAGATTTTGTCCTATGTTACAAGTTAAAACTATTTTGATTTTGTACAACATTATGATTGTTTCAAACACTTTGATGTCTTTTTATTTATTTAAAGATGCAATTTATTTATCGCTTACGGTTGGTTTGTGCGGCTTGTTTAAAACGATATTTGATTTTATATGTTATTTCACATGGATAAAGTTTCAATTTCCGAACATGGTTTTTATGTTCTTAATTTCATTCAGATTTCAATATGGGACTATCTAATTATAATTTTCATTTACGTTCTTAACTTCATTAAAATATATTTTTATAAAATTTTTAATTTCATTAATATATCAATTTGTGGCCAAATTTAGACATGGTTTCCATATGACACAATCTAGACATGGTTTTC
The DNA here is from genome assembly GCA_000404065.3 of Pinus taeda. Lineage (NCBI taxonomy): Eukaryota > Viridiplantae > Streptophyta > Pinopsida > Pinales > Pinaceae > Pinus > Pinus taeda. The sequence goes on along the minus strand of APFE031592812.1, from coordinate 12,887 downwards.
ATTTATGTTATGCTCTTAATTTAATTAAGATATCTATTTGTTGTCACAATGTAAACATAATTTGTATTTATGTTATGGTCTTAATTTGATGTCTATTTGTTCTCACAATCTAAATATAATGTGTAGTCTTATTCAAAGTGATCCAGAATGACAAAGATAAGTAAATGTATATCAATATATTGTGAGCAAATAAGTTAAAAGAACTTGTTTACAAAACAATCTTTAATAAATATATTAAAATTGAGTAAGATAAGTTTTATTAAAAATCGAGTAAGATAAGTAACAATATATCAATACATTGTGAGTAAATAAAATACATTAAAATAGAGTAAGATAAGTTTTATTAAAAATCCAATAAGTAAATGTATATCAATACATTGTAAGAGTAAAATAAGTTCTATTAAAAATCCAATAAGATAAGTAAATGTATATCAATACATTGTGAGTAAACAAGTTTACGCACTTGTTTACAAAACAATTGTTTACAAAACAATCTTTAATAAATACATTAAAATCCAGTGTACATAAAATGAGAATATTTTATTTTTTATTCTTTATAAAATTAGATAACTTTAAAATTAAACTAGTGACTTAATATCTAAAAATGCCTTAATAATGCACTTAAATCACTAAAACTCATTAAATTTTTTGGTATTATTTTAAAATATCATTATAAATTATTTTTTCCATTATGTGATTCTTCTAATATTTTTATTTATAATGTTTCATATATATATATAGATGTGTCTATATTAAACATATTTTATATTTGTATTTAAAAAAAAACATGAGTGATAAACTTTCTTTTAATAAATGATAATAATAATAATAGTTAATTTTATTAACTTTGATAAAATTCTAAAAAAGAAAGCTTTTGACTTGTAAAAAATTGTACTGTATTACAGGAATATATCTCATATGTACTAACTTCTATATGTTTTTTATTTATTTATTGATAAGAAAGTTAATCTATAATAAAAAGTTATTATAATAAAAAGTTAATCATAATTTTCTTTTTAGGGGAAGAATTAAAAGTTAAATTTATATATATTTAGTTTTATAAAATTTATATTTTAAAATAAATTTATATACAATTTAATTTTATAAAATTTATTTTTTTTAAAATAAATTTTTATATATATTTAATTTATAAAATTTAGTCTTTAGGGGATAGCGTAATTGGTTATCAAAGTAATGTGAGTATATGGTAACTAAGAGATTCAAGGTTCAAATCTCCGTGGGACAACCCAATTTACAGACCGGAGAAGGTCGTAGACGGGTGGTCTTCCAATGACAATACTTTAGCAACAAGAACTCAACCAATTGGATTAAACCTTTGAGTTATTTTTTCTATTAATTTACATTAAACATCTTTTATGTACACAAATGTGTTTCTTAATAAAAAAATATCAAATGGTAAAACTTGTCTTTTAATAAATGATAGTAGTTTAAAAAGTGTTTTCATTTAAAAAATAGCAACAAGAACTCAACCAATTGAACTAAATCTTAGAGTTATTTTTTCTATTAATTTACATTAAACATCTTTTATGTACACAAATGAGTTTATTAATAAAAAATTATTAAATGGTAAAATTCGTTTTTTAATAAATGATAATAGTTTAAAATGTGTTTTCATTCTCTAAAAAAAAACTTTGATTTTTTAATATTAGGTTACAAAAAAAGCCTACAACACTAAGCACAGACTTCCATAAAATTTAGATTCAAATATATATCTGATGCATAAGAAGAAGCTTCACAATATGGAATCCAAGCAGCTCCCAAAAATTGCTTCTAACTTTAGTCAAACCTCCACCTATGCCTCAAGTGCGAGTGGCATCAGGATGCTCAGTCTTGGCTCAACCTTTGGGGGATTAAGGAGGAGATCATCATGGGAAGCAAGGATAGTATAAAAGATACTATTACCTTCAGTTTTAAGGACAAGATGTGGGATGCTAAGGAGCTGGAGGGTAAAAGGAAGCTAAGGTACTATAAAGAGGTGATCAACCCCACCCTTGTTCACCATACTTATCTCTCTATGTTAACTTCGCTAGGATTAGAACTAACTCTTATGAGCTTTGGAGTGAGATTGGGTGGTGGTCTACTCCCAAGGGTCCCTAGGTTGATAAAATTTGTTAGATTTGTGATACTAAGAAGGTGGAAGATGAAAATCACTTCCTTTTAGACTACCTAGCTCTTGCCAACATCCGATCCCAATTCCCTATCATCAGCCACACCTCCAATCTTAAGCAAGCCTAACTATAGCGATCTTGGAACGCTTCTTTCCCTGCTCTTTGATCACAAAAAGAAGATTTTGAAGAATGACAATTAGACTCTCTTTTCTTGAGGTCGATAGACCACATTGGTCTTAGTGGACGTTAATCATCATCATCATTATCGTCATATATATGTATATATATAAAACATATTTTAAAAATATTATTTAACTCTAAACATATTTTAAATATAATGAACAAATTAAATCATATAATAAAATGTCTCCTTAAAAATCATATTATTACATTTCATAAGAAAAATTACTATAAACTTATGTAGAATTATATTTTAAAATTATATGACCCCGATTAGGGTGCGAGTTGACAATTAAGGACTCAACCAAGAGAGTAATGGTTTGTACAGTAGCGTACTGATCCGAAAATGGAATGTACTTGTTTAAGGGTGCAAGGTATCCATTTCCCATAATTGCAAATGTGAGCTATACACTCCAAGTGACCTCTAAAAAGGTGAAAACTTCTTATTTCTTATACAGAGATAGACTGTAGGGGCATTCACCGGACATGTCATCTCTAAATAGAGGATGAGTTCCAGAGGCTACCTGGCCCTCTACAGGCTCCGCCTAAAGAAATAACAAAGTAAACACTTAGAAGTCTTTGACATACACATACTTGAAGTTTGGTGTCTTGCGGAATAAGACAAATAACTTTCTGCAGCTGAATAGGTGATTATGTGTGTATGCAAGTTATGTATATTTGTTGTTTTACACTTTATATCAGTTTTGTTTACCATGTCATCTTCAGCAAATAAAGACATCAAAATGATAAAGCAGTTCACCCCTTCTGGGCTACATCTGCTGGACCAAGCCTCTCAAACTAGGCTTGTCCTCTTGTATTAAAAATGCTACAAAGGCTAATACAAGAATATGAGTGTCTCAAAAGACATATCTAACTGTAAATACAAAATCAGAAGATAGGAATTAGCTAAACATGCTCTTTCCCAAGCACTAAACAGTGAAATTGTACCTTATATAGTACTTTCCCCAATTGGCCCCGGTGGCCCTTTAGACTTGCATGGAGAATTTCGAGGTGAAGATAACCTCAATTGGTTCTAAAAACCTCTGCCATTAGACTCAGAAGGTTGAAAATAGCAGACATAGGCTTTTGAATCACCAAAAATGGATGAACACAGCCCCCAAACAGCTCAAGCACTGAAATGGCCCTAATGGCCCTGAAAGCTTCCCTGAAGCTAAACAGTGAGAAGAATGCCTCAACAGGAAAAGCAAGTTGTAGAAATAGATTCAGAATGCTGAAAACCTTCAGGAATGACCTTTGTTCCACATACATTGGCTGCACAATTCCCAATGCAGCGCCCAAATTGATTTGGCCCTAGTGGCTCCTGGAACTTCCACGAAGCTAAAACACCTGCAAACAACCTCATATGGCTGTGAAACCTATGCCAATGGCTTCAGAAGGTCGAGGAGACCCAAAATAAAAAAAAATTCGTCCAAAAAGGACTTTCCTAGCCAAAGTTATGGCCATTTAAAGTTTCTCCAGTCTGCCCTTAGAAAAACTCCAGTTAACTTTAGTTTGAGCCAGTTAGGCCCGCCAAATATGGCGGGTCCGCCCAAATTTGGCGCTCCGCCAAAATTTCCGCTAGCTTGACTATTAGTTAATGGCCAGTAAATCCCGCATGTGACCGGAAAAATCGGGCTAGTGGTTTGCATTGGATTTCGTGCAAGGCAGTTTAGTTAAACGAGCGGTTAGGGTGAAGCCCACGGTTCTGGGCAGATGGGCATATGGTATGGGGGCTGGCCCCCTTCGGGCCCCGCCCAAAGTAAATTTAAAACTCTTATGGAATTTCCGCTGCCATTCACACAAGCACCAACCGTATGGTCTAATGGTAAGGCATTGGAGTGTTATGACATAGGTCGTGTGTTCAATCCTCCATTCGCCCACAAAATTTTAAACAACGCACATACCCTTGCTGACGTCACCCTGGGCCACGTGGAATTCTTCCATTCGCTGCCCAAAAATAATATTCCCTGGAATATTCTGTGGAATATATATATATATTTTTTTTGAAAAAATAAAAAATTAAGGGTAATTGGGCGATTTTGTTTTTGGCATAACTTCTGCATACGGAGACCATTTTTTGAACCGTTTGCGGTGCCAGAATCAGGAGGATGAGCTATATCCATTTGTTTAGGTTCGAACCAGTTCTAAGCACTTTCATTTTTGACCATTTTACGCCACTTGGTCCTGAGCTCCTGATCACGTATAGTGCCACCGTCCGCCACACACTCGAGGCGATGGGTGCGGTGGCCCTTTGCATGATGACATGCAGTATATATAGGAAAGGTGGCAGTGGGAGTAAAGAGAATGTTGGTTTTAGTAACAAGGAAGGAGGGAAGGTTGGTGTTGATCATAACATTTGCAGGGGTGTAGACTGGTGCAACAGGCGGGGTCTATGGCACCACCCACTGCAACAAGCCTATTGACTATGAGCAAAGGGTAACCGGTATCAGATATATCTCCACTTACATAATGTTGACCTTCTATGGTTTTTTTTTGGGGGAGACCTGCAAAATTGAGAAGCGCTGGGGGCGTAGGTTGGTGGAATATGCTTGGTTCTGTATTTGTCTCTCACAACCTGTTCGACATACTATCTATTTCTCTTTGCTTTGAAGTTCTCCTTTCCCATATGGGAATTCTGTTAGCACTAGACAGAGGGCCTAGTTTTGCAATTCGTAGGAGTCTTGTTAGTAAAGCTAGGGAGATGAGCCTTGGGGGTAGAGTTGGCCAGCGCATCTGCATGTTGGGTGGCAGCCTTTGCTTTAGGTCCATTCGTAGTCGCAGAGAGGTAGGTTGTAACCTCGGCATGAGGGAGAAGGCCGAAAATTATGGGCGAGAAGTCTTGCAAGGGAGTGGCATTAGCTATGGAAGGTAGATTGGCGATGGCAGCGTCATGGGGCTTAGGGATGGGTGGATGATTGGGTCAGGTCCTCCTCTCGCATCCCGGGAAGAGGGTAAAGGGCATGCTAGCCAAGGTTGGAGAGTTGGTAAGTGGTGTTGTTTAGCAACCTCAAACCGAGGAGAAGAAACAAACCGAATTGAGGCTGAGAGGAGGTGTCTCAGGCGAAGTGTATCCGTTGGTGCTAGTTGCGGGTTGGCCCCCTCCGGGGAATTGACCTGCGACCCCAAAAGGCTGGGCGTTGTAACTAGAATGGGAGGCTTTGAGGAAGGCAGGTTGGTGCACGGTAATCCTACCACTTGTGTGAAAGCTCCATGATGTATTTTGTTGAATTGTAACTGCATTATGGTTTGTTGCAATGAACAGGGTTGGGTTAGAAAAACCATGGCACGTCCTGCAAAAACCCGATGGCTGTGGAAGGAGAGCCCAAGCGACCAGGAAGGACACGGAACCAGGCACGTCTGAAGGACGTAGAGGCAGGAAATCTGTTGAAAGGCTTATAAGTGAAGCGACAATTGCCTATCGTGAAGGCACTAATGAGGAAATTCGTAAATTGTTAGCGGATTGGGAAGAGGAAGTGAAACAAGAGAGTGCGACAGACACGAAAATGGAGGATTGGAGAACCCTTATCCCAGATCTTGGAAACACAAGGGGTAGAATCACTTAGTACAAGAAAACCATCTACTTGTATTGGTTGATGAAAAGTCTGCTGGGTAAGGCTATGGAACAAATTTTGGTGGGCATCGATGTCACTGTCCAAGACATGCCAAATTACAAACAAGAATTCTAGAAGGTGCAGTTCCAACTGCACGAACATGATGTTTGACTTGGCTGAATTGAGAGGCACCTACCTTGTACCCTGGACAAGACAGAGATGCCGGGTATGAATGCCAAGGATCCAGCACCTACGGAATCCGCATTTGTTGAGAAACATGACTAGCTAGTCTTCTTTTATGGTTTTGTTTATATAAGCGAATAACCTTTACATTTCCTTATGCAAATATATATGTATGTAGATCTCTAAAGTATGGACAAGAATCTGAGACTTATATAACTTGGATAAAAAGACTGAATTTTTTGTTGTTGTTTCTGGATGACATACAATGTGAATAGGTGGCCAACAAACTTGGTTTCTCATTGGGCAAGTTGAGACCACCTAACCAATCTATATGGTGTAAATTTGCTTTATAAATAATGAAAAAGGAGGATCTACCAAACTTAACAAAAAAATAAATATGTAAAATTAATATATAAATTTACCAATGGAAGATTATATAAAATTTTAATAAAACTTTTAAATAACTAATTATAAACCGTTAATTATATATAATATTTGCAAATAAGTAAAAAATATTTTAAAACATATAATTTCTCTTTTCTCTGATTTACTAATTTATATTTATATGGTGGTGTCAATGTTGTATACTTCTGCATTGCCATACTTGAATTTGCATTTTTCTCACCTTTTGATTATTTTTTATATATGGATTTTTTTTCAAAATTTACATTTCGTAGAAAGTTTAGTAATAAAAAATTAATTTTAAATTTATAGAACATTTTTTTTTAAATGTTATTTTGCACTTTAATTACTTTAAAATGTTTGGTCATTAAAAAATTTAATATTTTGGTTTATGTAGGATGATTAATTTAATATAATATATTATAACACTTTTTTTCTTTTTGCTTTTTTATCTCTGTCTTTCTTTTTTTTCTTTTGAAGAAAGAAATCAACTTCCTTAAGCACTAGGGTTAGAGTGAGGTTACTAGTATTAAGCAAACTCACAAGTATACTCACTTAAGAGTTCAATAGGTAGCATCTCTCAGCACTAGGTCTACAATGAGGTTGTTGGTATTGGGCCAACCCATAGGTATACTCACTTAAGAGTTTAAAAGGGTGGACGCCAATACAACAATATTCATAGGCACTAAGCCATTACAACAATATTTATAAGGGAAATTTAGCTTAACATGTCGTTAGAGGAATTTGAACTTAGGTGGGGTGATACCAACCATTTTACCCAACCCCGATTGACACAATATATTATAACTAAATATTTAAAATTAAGTAATTTATTAGTTTACATTTACCATATGTTCTTATACACACAATTTTATTAATTAGTAAAATATCATTACATAATAGACGAGAAATACAGTGCAAATATAATTTAGATAGCCTTATCTCAACATACTGTGTTTTTTTATCAATACTCAAGGATAATCACTATGAGAATGCCAATAACAATATCCCTTAAGAAATACCTATCTT
>APFE031592809.1:4357-60868 GCA_000404065.3 Pinus taeda | reverse complement strand
GAGGCAATTCCCACTCGGCAGGCCACGAATTCGGTAATCATTTCTTTTCTTGAAAATAATATTTTGTCACGTTTTGGCTGTCCATCCAAATTGATTACAGATAATGCAGCAGCATTTAAGTCCAAGCGAATGGTTGATTTGTGTCATAAGTATAACATCAGTTTGGGGCACTCCACGGCTTATCATCCGCAAGGTAATGGGCTAGCCGAATCATCAAATAAGTCACTAGTGAACATTATCAAGAAGATGCTGGAAATTAACAAGAAAAGTTGGCACAACAAGTTGGTAAATGCATTGTGGGTTGATCGGGTAAGTCAAAAGAAGTCAATTGGTATTTCACCATTTGAGATAGTCTATGGAATTGATGCAGTTTTTCCAACATCACTTAGTGTACCGGTCGCAAGGTTGCTCCAAGAAGCGGGTGAAGATTCGGATCCAATGCAACGACGAATCAATCAAATGATTCACTTACAGCAAACACGGGAAGAGGTTTTCCAAAATTCGTTGAGGCTGCAAGAGCACATCAAGAAGATCTATGATAAGAAGGCAAAGTTGGAAAACTTTCAGTTGGAGGATGTTGTTTTGAGATGGGATGCCCGAAATGAAGACAAAGGTAAGCACGGTAAATTTGATAATCTGTGGAAGGGTCCTTATAAGATAGCTGCATATCGTGGTCTCAATGCTTTCCTTCTCAAAGAGATGAATGGCGATGAATGTCCTGGTGGGTCGGTGAATGGCCGGCTTTTGAAAAGATATCATGCTTAAGCAATTGCTTCTCTAATCATCCTCATTGTAATTACCATTTTCCTTTCACATTACAGCAAGTGTGAACTGATCTCTCGTCCTTAGTTTGGGGCCCGTGGTGAAGGCTATAATTCTGAGGATAGAGATTGGTTGGTGTGAAGTTTTCAGATTGTTTATTTTCTGCAAAAGTTAGTTTGTTTTGTGTCAAGGTCCTTTGAAAATTTCAGTTTTTCAGTCCAAGTCCAATACAGTCATTTCAAGTTTGGTCATGTGCGTACAATTTGACTCCATTTGCCCAAGGAATAAAACACTGGTCTGCTGTCCCAGAGGTCTAAGGTTCTTGGCACCTCCAAGGAGCTACCATCCCCATTGGAGCCAATGTTAGTGTCGGTCTTGAGCCCTCCATCGGTGATCAAAAGCTCTTTGCATATGCATATGTAGCTGTCTCATCAGCATCAGTTTTGCATCCCGTTAGGCATGCCATAACACTGATGGAGGAGCTGGTCTTTGTTCCCTTCTTGGCTTTGCTGGAATCAAGTCATATCATTTGAATAAACTTGTGTCACACTAGTTTCATTTTTTGTGTTGAAATCCCAAGTCTAGGTCTAGGGTTTCGGTCAAAATCACGCAAGGTCATGAGTCAAAGGTCTAATAGTCCCCAGCAAGCCAGAAGGAGGTATGTAAATATGTTCCAATGATATTTTTCATCAGCTACAGCTCATTTATACCTTGGATTTAAAAACTCTGTTTTTTAAACCCAAGGTCATGTGAAATTTGCAAAAATAAGGAAAATTTTCAAAATTCTTCAGAATGCCGGCAATAACCCTGGTTTCCTCGCCAGAGTCCATCAGATAGTCAACCTGCAAAAAGAAACAAGTTAAAGCACTCAAAAGATCAATTTTAGGCAAAGTGAAACTTAAAAAACAGTGTTAAATTAAATGTCAAAACATTCAACATTAGAAAGTGGGTTTGATGATTTAATTTTTCTAATGTGGACCTATAAAGACTAAATTTCCCTCTTCATGGCCTCATTATGCATTTTCAAACTTGCAAAACACAAGAGAGAGCTCAAGGAAGGCGATTTGCAGCATTTCGGTCATTTCCTGGGGGGCGACCACTCAAAACTGGGGTGCGACCAGTTGGGCGGGGTGCGACCACTCAGCGCCACTCCCACAGTGCGTTTTCAGAAGGGGTGCGACTACTCATAGGGGGTGCGACCACTCGAGCCTGGGGTGCGACCACTCGGCCTGTGTTTGCCAGAAACCCTCCAAATCAGTTAAATCGCCCTCCCAAGTGCCAAATCGATTGAGGTAGGCTCTAAATTCATCAATGATGCTAAGGGTTGATAAAATAATGATGTGTTGAATGGTTTTATCCTTTAAGATTTGCAAGAGAAATGGTGAATTTGGCTGTTGTTAATGTAGGCATTATGCTAGGGTTTGTGTGTTTGTTTTTCAAGGTTTTTAGTCCTACTTATCCCCTCCTTGTTTCCTTTAAATTAAATTCACAGATGTTAGTACATGTTTTTCTCTTATTTCATTTGCAAGAAATGCATTTCCCATCCCAAATTCCTAAAAAACCTATCCCTCCCCAAATCCCTTTACTAAAACCCTAATGCCACTCATATTCCACCCAAACCCTAATACCCTCCCCACAGCAAAGCAAACTAAATAAACCAACAACAAAGTAAATAAAAGAATAACAAAAAATAAAAAAAATGTTATGTAAAGAAAAAATAGCAAAATATGCCAAAATGACTAAATATGAACAAAAGAAATATTGCTATGTATAGTCATTGAAAAAAAAGAGGGCATGTTGCTGTTATGACATTCAAAAATTAAAAAATGTAGCTGTATATATTAGAAAATGGACATATTGTTGTGGTTATGGTATCAAAAATAATGTTGCTGTGTATTCCTAAACCGAAACTCTGTTTTCCCTTTTACTCTTTCCCTTTTGAAGAATGAAATCCCTTTTTCTCCTTGTGACAAAAATATAAATGAAGCCCTCCTTCCCCTATGACCAAATGTGCATGAATCCCTTTGAAACAACAGAGTTTTCCTCTTGATGTACATTAAAGGACAACAACTCAAATGAACAATGTTGTCCCATACCCCTGTTGAAATGTATGTCCTTTCCTTTGGTCACTATCATACATGTTTTCCCTTGTTCCTTATGATAAACTCCTAATAAAATATTTCGTTGCAAATGATTTCCTAAAAGATGATATGTGTTACATTTTGTGAATTTTCCCTTAAACAATCCCTGTTTTTATATATTTTTCCCATTCCTTTTTAAAAATCCTTCCCCTAACATTTCCCTTATGATTTTTTCCCCTTGAAAATACAGCATATTTCTCAAGCATTTTGCAGGCAGAAGCAGCAGTTCTATTTATCTTTCAGCTTGCCCATCTTGCTCCAAAACCATGTCAGACACCGAGACTTATGAGCAAGGTGATGACCATTCATCATCTACAGAGGTGGAGGTACAGCAGAGGCCTCATAAGAAAGGTGGTCACCATAGGAGACAGGAACCTACTTCTTTGGCAGCATTGCAGGCTTGTCCTTTGGCAATGAATGGTATTCGTTACATGTCATGTTTTCAGTTCTGTGAGAGGCTTGCTCAGATTCAACATCATAGGGAGTTGGCCCGTTTATTTGTTTTGCACCTTCATGATGGACATGTCACTCTTGCAGGGGTGAATTTTGTACTATCTCCGGAGATGATTTCAGAGGCTACCGGGATACCGAATGTGGGTGAGGTGTGGCCCAAGCGCAAATTGCTGGATTTTGTTTATTTTGAGCCATATGTCAGGCTAGCATTTGTGAGTCACTTGTCAGGGGTCTTTCCTTTCAGATTCCTCCGGGCGGAGTATGCTTCGATCATGCGGCTTATCATGCATTACTTTACATGGGAGGGAAGATTTTCACAGGTCTTCTCTTGTCACATTCGCCTGTTGATGCACTTTACCCGAGTGAGGATGATGAACATCCCGGTTTTCTTCTTCCAGGACATTCAGAGGATGTCGTCCGTGTTTCAGAGGCAGTCCCCAGCTCAGCAGCATAGGAGTTTGTGCCATCATGGTCTCATTCAGCTTATTGTTTCTTATCAGCTGAGTCAGCAGGGCATTCCATGGGCAGACTTCATTTCTCATGAGGTCTTTACAGTGCCATCACAGCCACAGCTAGAGCCAGAGGCCATTCATAAGGAGGGAGGTCCATCACACCAGCCCGATATTATTGTGCCGAGACATGTTGTTTCCCCACTGCAGTGTACATATCAGAAGGGTCATAGGGCCTTGTTTGCAGCAGCTCGACGAGTATTTTCTCCACAGCAGGTGGAAGGGGCCTTGCCGACAGCAGCACAGGTAGCAGAGAGGGGAAATCAGCCCATGATTGAGGAGAGAGTGTCTGGTGCTCCGGTTATTGATCTCGACGCTGATTCTCCTAGCACAGAGCTCAAGGATATTATCCAAGAGCAAAGCACCGAGATTCATTCGCTGCAAAAATAATTATTGATGGCAAAATGGATAATCAAATATTTGGAGCAGTGAAACAAACAACTTGAGGACGAGAAAGAGATGGATGAGCTATGGAGGATTCGAAGTGATCGAGTCATTAACCGTAGGAGGCCCGGTGACTTGCTGCCCAAAGAGAGAGAATCCATGCTTATCCGGGTAAACACGCATCTAGAGAGGCTGTTGGCGAAGGCCAATAGAAACAAAAAATTGCTAAGGAACATGAAAAACCATTATTGGGCAAGGATGCATGTTTGCAAGGCGAAGATGAAAGTGTTCCAAAGAAGGTTGACCGAGGTCCGCAAGAGGAAGAAGAAGACCAACCCACTCAGTATCTTGGCCGAGGCTTCTCTCACTCACCATAATACTCATTATCTTCCTCCTAGCAGCAAACCCAAGAAATTTTGAGAATTTTGAGGCATTTTTGACATTTTTGGGAATTTTACAGGTTTTGGCCATTCGAGTGGTCTCACCCCTTACGAGACCAGTCGTGGGTACCCTTCAGCTTGATTTTTCATATGCTACTATTCCGGTGTTTGGACAAATGAGGAAAGTATATCGAGAGAAAAAGATGAAGTATATGATTACTACCAAGGAAAAGCCAGTAAATCATCCTATAAATTATGTACAAACAGATTTAGAATCTTATGTTTTATTTGCTGATAATTTTAATGAGGTAGATAGCCAGTTAGTTCAGGTAGAAGATATCCCAGACATTGCAAAAAATTTCAGAGAAGTATTGAGAACCGAAAGTGAAGAAAGGAAGGTTGTCATAAGGTCAATCGCTGGAACAAATGAACAGCAAATCATGACTGCAACAACATCACAAGTGCAGCCCTTGGAAGATGATGAGGATGGTCTTTGGACCATGGATTTTGATGGTGCAGTGGGCAGCAATTTTGAGAATTTTGAGGCATTTTTGACATTTTTGGGAATTTTACAGGTTTTGGCCATTCGAGTGGTCTCACCCCTTACGAGACCAGTCGTGGGGACAGCTCGGAATGGGGAAAACTCTACATTTTTGGATTTTTCAGGCAAATATACACTTTCATATGGAAGGGTTTCAGATTTTATGGAGATTTGGGCTCCCAAAAGCTCAAAATGCATGCAAATTTTGACTTTCTGCCCCTTTTTTGAGTTGCAGAAAACAGGCTTGGGAGATTTTATTTTTGAGGGGTAAAATCAACTCCAAATTCAGAAATTCCAGTTGGGTTGGAACTTAGACTTCCATACCTTTCCAACAAGCTATCCTGCACCTGATTTGGACACTGGGAAGGCCCTCAAACAGAGCTGCAAAAAGGTGAGACCACTCGAGCCAGGGGTGCGACCACTCAGGCAAATTTGCTAGTTTTTGACCAGTTCGGCCAGCAAAGCACTGTTTTCACTTTGGTTGACTATTTGGGCATGTAAATGATGTATTCTTGTGTAAATTTCATGACATTAGATAATTTTACTCTTATTTACCACTTCTAGAAGCTTCTTTGATGTAAATAGTAAATATTTAATGCATGGATAGGTTTCCTAAGTTTTAGAGGCAAGTTGTTGAGCTGGCCTATTATTTAGTGATTGATTTAGAATTAGTTGCAACAGCTCCTAGGAAGCTGAGCTCGACCCCTAGAGGTGTGGAAATAAGTTAGACCTTCTATATTATGCCTTCTCTTTCTCATTTTCATGGTTGGACTCTTGAGGGAGAAGCTCTATTGTATTTTTGACTTGTATTTCTGCAATTTGAGGAAAAGGAAGGCCAAGGTTTTGCAGACTTCATTGTGGATTCTTGTGGATTATTATGTTGATGGTGTGTTTCCTACTTGTCATTGTAAATGTGTTTATGTTTTCAATTTCCTAATCTCTTGCTGCTATTTAAACAAAAGAAGTGATAAAGTTTGAATTCATGCATGCCATGCTCAGCTTTCAATTTTGTTTAAAATTTATGTTTTCCACTGTCTAGAGAGGATTCAAATTCATTGTTTGCCCTCTTTAGCTTCTCTTATTTCCTCCTTTATCATATCTTTCAGCTAAAGGCATCATCATAAACTCCTACCTTGCCCCAAAGACCCACCTGCAAAAACTGAGCTCAATCCCCGCACCCTGAATTGCACTCCCTCTAATTGCCACCAAAAAACCCAAAAACTTTAAATCAACCCCCCTTATCAGTTTACTAGCCTAAAATCCTTATTCCTAATTGGTCAACTCATCCTATTGACAAATTCACCGAGTTTGACCCGAGAGAGCCTTCTCATATCTCGTAGGGCTAGCTACGAGGTGAAATGGTTTGATGTAGCTTTGAGGTTTGTCTATCTCAGCCTAGGTGAAATCTCAAACGCTAACAGAATGAGGTCAAAATTTTATGTGCAAAAGAAGGTATTCAACAAGAGTTGATAGCACCCCACAACCCAATTAAGGATGGGGTGGCTAAGAGGAAGAACTAAATGATTTTGGGAAGTATGCAACACAACATTCTTTTTGTAGAATAGGAGCCCTCATCAGATTCTTGGCATGATCACACTAGAGGAGGCTTTCTTAGGGAGGAAGTTAGATGTGCCACACTTCAAGATTTTTTGAGCTTCCATCTATTTTCATGTCTCCAATAATCAAGGAAGAAGACAGAAAAAAAAATAGAGTTGGTGATATTTGTGGGTTACACAAAAACTCTGCACAACTACCATGTATTTTCCATCCCTCAGAATGACAGTTGTGTGACGGGATGTCAAATTTGATGAAGAAAAAGTCATGCAATGCTCTCTTGACAGGGAACTTTAGATCCCACCAAAGGAGGAGATATTATCTCCAAAGGGGGAACCTCAAGATGTTGTGGAGTAGCCACAAGTTCAGGATCATAGAGTGGAAATAACCACTCAAGAAGAACCATCTAGAGAAGGTAGGAAAAGAACCTGAGAATCTGAGATACTTGTGCAAGATGGGAGGGAGAATGTGGGTGCTCATTAAAATTAAAGCATGTAGAAAAGGTCATGAGGTCAGTTGATCTGAAATTTTTGGCAAACTTGTTAATGTTATGAAAGCTCCTTCATCAGTTAAAATATTGTTTAGGATAATCTCATTTACTCAGTTATGCAAGATGTTTATGTGTCAAGTTTTATGTGTCATGTGTGAGAAAATTATGAGTTAATTGGATGCTTAAATAACTTCGGTAGAAAATGAAATGTAGATAAATATACACAGAAAAATCATAAGACAAATCTAATCAAGGAGTTTACCCTCTAGTATTGGGCTATGTCTCCTCAGACCCCCTTCAATGGCTAGGGCCTCTTGGAATTATTTGTTCAAATAGATGATTACAAGCTTTTTATTAACTCCAATGGATTTGAAAACTATATGATTGGATTCTGAGGACCCAAAAACCCCAAAAATGACTATTAGATCTCTGAAAACTTACTCTAGATGATCTGGGCATGACCTTCTTCCCTAGTGGCCCTAGCTTCCCTGAACTTCCTCGTGGAAAAATCACCTGTATAATTATTCTATTTCATATAAAACATGTTCCATTGTCTTCAAAGTATCAAAATCATCCAAAATTGACTATTCATTTTCTAAAATTGGTCGAAATCCCATCAAGTTATGGCCTTTTCAATTTTTCCCTAGGAATCTCCTCCAAATCTAGAAAACTTCAATTAATCCCACTAACTTTGGGGACAGCTCCAGATTTGGTGGACTCTACCAACTAAAACCTACTTAATTAATGGCTAATAATGGCTTAATTAGTGCTAATCCTCTGTGGTTAAAGTTTAATGTTAGTGGTTAAGTAGAAATGGTCACATGCACATTTAGTGTTAACCACTAGTGGTTAACCCCTAACCTTCTCACTTAACCTTTCACATGAAGTGCATTCCATTATATAAAAAGAATTAATGGGTAGTGAAGTTGGTAATGCATGTGGTTAGTGGAGGGGAGGTTGTTATTTCAACCCTGACTTGAACCAAAATTTTTGCCAAAACACATTTTTGACCTTTGAGCAGTGGGAGGGACACGTGGCGGACTTTAGGCTTGCCACGTGGCACACTCTCATTGGTCCACCAAAAACAATTAGATTCCACCATATCACCCAGCTGAAGACCAACCATTTATTGAAACTTGGTGAGCCCTAATTGGCCATTGACCACCTTTGACTTGCATAGTCACCTACCCAGTCACCTTCCATATCAGCAGTGCGGACTACTGACTGGATAGTACCTGTAATTTTTTTCGTTGTTTGGTGAAATACTCAGTGGGCTCTAACATTCTCATACGAACTCCATTTTGAGTGGAACAAGTTGCGTTTGGATCGTATCACCAAGGTGGACGCGGTTGTTCATCTTTTGAGTGTTTCTAGTCGCTTTAATGTTTTAGCAAATTTTGGCCCGTCATCCAATTTCGATCACTCCTTCCCACTCACAAGATTTTGGACCCACAAAAGTTGGTTATCTGCTGAGAGCTGAATACTCTTTTCCTTCTCAAGTTCTATCAACTAATTTTACTTGAAAGGTCTCCATGACAACCACTTGGGTACACTAACATGCCTTGCATTGCAGATGGATATGTCCCTCAACCACTATTCTCCTTTTGTTGTTGACCCAATCCAACACTTGTTGGATACTTTTTGACTGATGATACACCTTATTGTACCAAAATGATACCTCGGTGCTTGGAAAACTAACTAATATCCTTTCCACTAAGAATCATGAACCTCCTTTGCAAGACATGCATTTGATGCAAACTTCTTCTTGGAAACCACTTTTACAAGTTAAGACCATCTAATTGAACTACAACAATGAGTTCCAATATCAATAAAACAAGAAAATAAATTACCATTATTTTACCTCCATGATTCCAAATTCCACATCTGGAAGAATGCATTCACCATCTCTTTTGCTTCATGTCATCAACACAAAAAATGGCCTGCCATGGTGGCAAACTATTTTGGCATCTTATCCATTGTTGCTTCTTGCCTATATCATCCTCCCGTTCAATATGATACTCATGTTTTGATTTGATAATGAAGGCTAAGCATGAGCATCTTGCTCAAGAATGGACCTTCCAAAATCCTGTGACATCTTGTCACAAGAAACATCATCAAATGGAAAAACACATTATGCAAGAAATGAAAATCAACAACCTCTTCTTATGCTCCTTCAAAGCAACAATTTTCACATCGTGTAACATTTCCATGTACTCTTGCATATTGGTGTACAAAATATTGACCAACACAATTGAAAAAACACCATCGATTAAAAATAAGTTGAAAAGACATGCTTCTTCATACAACTAACTTTCAAGTCAAATAAATGCATGTACAACAACTTGACAATTCTTTGCATAAACAACAAGAATTTCACATCTCATGCAATGATATGCCAACAACTCCCTTTCATATTTGGATATAAAATCAACTCTTCCAAGTCGATATGACATACATGTGACAACAATCGATAGAATTTGACACTCATGCATGTACCCAAACACAATGAAAATTCTCAAGCTGTCAATCATACATGTTAATAAAGAAATCGACCAATACAAGTCAATCACTCATGCATGTTTCTAATTTCATTGTTCACACACACACAAACTCTCATGTATGTTTACAATTCTTCAACTCTCTCACAAGTACAAATACAAGTAGAATAATCCCAAAAACATTTATGGGTACATAAGAGCTGTTTCGAAAAACATGTAGCCAATTAAGTGAGTAACATACCTTACTTTCACACACCTTGGCAAAATTATGCAACATCAAGAATTGACAAATTTGTTGCAAATGAAGTGAGTAACATACTCAACTTTCACACACCTTCATGGCGAGAATATGATATTTCATATTTTAACAAGAATGCAATCAAAATAAATGCACTCACATTCAAACTTGCAACCACAAATTGTCTAATTGGCTACATTTAAGTGAGTCAAATAGAACTCTACTTTCAACATTTGCATCCTACAAGTTGCAACATACTCTCAATAGAAAAGTAATTCATTCATAAGGCAAAGAAATGCATTTTTAATTTAAATAATTGCATCTATCAACAAAAGTAGTCCAAGCCTTAATTGGATAAGAAATCAAACCACCTCTTACCAAACCAATTCCATGGCGCTTCTTTCAATTGCACATCATCCTGTGAATCATATTGACCCATGCCAATTACAGAATCATCTTTTCCATCTTTGTCAAAATCTCTCTCTACCTTCTTCAAATGTTGTGGATGAGTTGTTGGATGCAAAGTCCAACATTGGTCCATGAGATGACCTTGCTTATGGCAATGAGTGCAAAACAATTGCATCTTCTTTGCAACATGCTTTGCCTTGTCTAATGTACCTTTGCATTTCTGCCTCTTTTTCTTTGTAAGTTTCCTGAATGTGGCCATTTTCTTCCACAAAAGGAACATTAACTTCTTCTCGAATTCTTACATGAAGATTTACCATGTTTAGCATAATCAAAATAAATGTGGTTAAAGGTAGATTTATACCTTGAACATTCACCTTTGTCTCCTTCTTGAGGAGGTGAATTTGAGGAGGTAGTAGTTCTCTTTGGAATACCAACAATTGCGTTAATAACCTTAGAGATTTGAACATCCTCTTGTTCGTTGAAATCATTGTTTGCATGCTTACGGAAATTTTCTTGCAATGACGGTATAAAATTTTTGCATTCCTCGTGAACACAATCTTCACAAGCTTGAGGGTATTAACATGTAAATTAATTCCCTCTTGGAACAACTTCATGTGCCTCCTTAGCTTTGGACCATTCTCCATCATGTTGTCCACAACCAAGACCAAAATACCTAGGCCTTTCCTCAACAACAATTGGCTCAACTATGCCTCGTGCATGTTTGCCTAACCCTTTAACTTCATAGCCCATATTCATCAATAATTTGGACCCTTTTTCTCTAGTGTGTCTTTCAAAAGCACCCAATCATTCATTTTGAGAGGAAACTGAAGATAAAATTGAATTGCATACCTCATGTTCATGCATATACTTGGTTAGGGTTTCCTTTGCAACATGGAGTTGGGTCTCCATCTCATGCATATTTTCAAGAAGTGATTGCTTCTCCTCCTTCATGTCCATCAACTGCTCTTGATGTATAGTCTTCTCCTTCCTAGCTTCATGAATCTCTTGCACCATATCTCTCACTATGATAAACGCTTGCAACATCTCTTCATCAAAGAGTCTTGCTAAGGAAGATGGATTAGAAACATCACTTGTTGAAGTTGTCATCACAAGTGTAATGAATTAAAGAGCTTCACAATAATTTATGAAGCTTCACAATCTTCTTTACGGTGATTTGAGAACCAAGCTTTCAATATTGAGCTTCTCCTTGCTTCAGCCTATACACAAATATGTGCACACAATTAAATGATCCTTGCACAATTTTAAAACCAATAGCTAATTATCTAGATAACCTTGGCAAACCATCTCAAGGTTCAAATGAGCTAACAAGTGCTCTGGTACCAACCTGATATGAAATCTTGGACAAAATTGTTAATTCTATGCAATCTCCCTCATCAGTTAAAATATTATTTAGGATTGTCCCATTTACCTAGTTATGAAATAGGTTTATGTGTCATGTGTGAAAAAATTATGAGTTAATTAGCTGCTTAAATAACATGGAAAATAAATGAAATGTAGAGAAATATAAATAGAAAAATCATACAACAAATCTAATCAAGGAGTTCACCCTCTAGTACTGGGCTACATCTCCTAAGACCCCCTTCAATGGCTAGGACCTCCTCCAATTATTTGGTCAAATGGTTGATTACAAGATTCTAATAAACTCCAATGGCTTTGAAAATTGTACCATTTGGTTCAGAGGACCCAAAAATCCCAAAAATTACTATTATATATATCTAAAAACTGACTCTGGATGATTTGTGCATGACCTCCTTCCTTGGTGGCATGGCTTCCCTGGACTTCCTTGTGGAGATATCATTTGTATAACTATTCTATTTCCTCTGAAACCCATTCCATTGTATTCAAAGCAGTAAAAAAATTGAAAATTAACTATTCATTTTCTAAAATTGGTTGAAATTCCATCAAGTTATGGTATCTTCAATTCTTCACTAGGAATATCCTCCAAATCTAGAAAACTTCAGTTAATCCTGCTAAATTTGGGGGCAGTTCCGGATTTGGCAGACTTCGCCAACTAAAACATGCTTAATTAAGGGCTAGTAATTGCTTAATTAGTGCTAATCCTCTGTGGTTAAAGTTTAATGCTAGCAGTTAAGTAGAGGTGGTCAAATGTGCATTTAATGTTAACTGCCAATGGTTAACCCCTAACCTTCACACTTAACCTTTAACATGAAGTGCATTCCATTAAATAACAAGAATTAATGGGTAGTGCAATTGGTAGTGCATGTGGTCAGTGGAGGGGAGGTTGTGGGTTCAACCCAGACTTCCACCAATTTTTTTCCCAAAACGCATTGTTGATCTTTGACCAATGGGAGGAACACGTGGTGGCCTCCAGCTTGCCACATGGCACCCTCTCATTGGTCTACCACAAACCAACCAGATTTTGCCATATCACCTAGATGAATACCTACCACCAATTGAATCTTGGCAATCCCTCATTGGGTGTTGACCACCTTTGACCTACATAGTCACTTGGCCAGTCACCTGCCACGTCAGCAATACAGACTTCTAATTGGATAGTACCAGTAATTTTTTTTGTTGTTTGGTGAAATGGTCAATGGGCTCTAACTTCCTCCTACGAAATCCATTTTGAGTGAAAAAGTTTGCGTTGGGTTCATATCACCATGATAGAAGCAGAAATTCAACATTCAAGAAATTCCAGAAACTTTCATCTTTGAGCAAATTTTGGCCCCTAATCTAGATTTTGATTATCAATACACTAGATACATGACTCTAGTGACTGAGATAGTAGAGACTAAGCCTTCCTATTTTGAGGAAGAAATAGAGAAACCATTATGTGGGTATGCAATGGTGGAGGAGTACAAATCCATTTTGAAGAACAAGGTTTGGGAAGTGGTCCCAAGACTAGTTGACAAGTCAATTGTGGGTTCGAGATGGATCTTATAGGTGAATCAAGCAGGAAAAAAAAAACATAGAAAAGTACATGGCCATATTTATGGCGAAGGGTACTCTCAAATGGAGGGGATTGACTATGAGGATATATTTTCTCTTGTAGTAATCTACTCATCCATCAGATCAGTCCTTTATTTGGTTGCACAAATGGGGTGGAAGATCCTCCAGATTGATGTGAAAATTGCATTCCTCAATGTAGTTATTAAGGAGGAGGTGCATATCGATCAACCAGAAAGCTTAGACACTTTTGATCAAGAATCTCATGTGTGTAGAATCAAATGAGCATTGGATGGTCCCAAGCAAGCACCTTGTGCTTGGTACACTAAGATCAATAGCTACCTCATTGGTTTGGGCTTCACCAAAAGTGAATTAGATGTAAAATTATATCATATTTTGGTAGAAGGTAAATTGTTGATTTTTTTTTTTATATTTTGATGACCTTATCTTGATTTTTGATGAGAAGCTAATCAAATCTTGCAAGGAGGAACTTGCAAGAGAGTTCGAGATGAAGGACATGGGCCTCATGCACTACTTCCTTTGATTACAAGTATGGCAAGGTGATGGGGAATTGTTTGTCTCTCAGGGAAAGTATGCTAATGATATGCTTCAGAGGTTCTGCATGGATAGGTGAAAACCCATGGAGACTCCTCTAGTGACTAACTAGAGGATGTAAGAAGCCACTTTAGGTGAGGAAGTGGATGTTATTGTTTACTGATAGTTGGTGGGTTCACTCATGTATCTTGTGAACACACGAATAGACATGTGCTTTGAAGTCAACCGACTGAGTCAAACTATGGCTAGGCCAACCAAAATGTTTTGGAGGGAAACTAAGCATGTTGTACAATACCTCAAAGGCACTGCCCAGTTCGGACTATAGTACAAATGGACAGAGGGAGTGAAGGTGTGTGACTTCACCGATGTAGATTAGACGAGAAGTCCATCAGACCAGAAGAGTACATTAGGTGGATTTTTTATTTTCGAGTCTGCAGTAGTGTCTTGGTATAGAATGAAGAAAATATATGTGGCACTCAGCTGAAGAGAAGAAAAATACATGGATGTAAGTCAAGGAACATGTGAGGCGGTCGACATGATAAATATATTTGTTGGGTTATTTAGTTAGATGATGGGTCTTACTAGGATTTATTGTGATAATAAGATTTGCATCAAAATATCTAAGAATCCTTGTTTTCATAATTGATCCAAGAATATTGATATTAGGTATCACCATCTACGACATTGTGTGCAGAGGTAGATTATGTTGTTCCAGTACATTCCAATAGAGGAACAAGATGTTGATATTTTGACAAAGGCCTTGTTAAGAGAAAATTTCGAGTTCCATAGGTGCAAGATAAGGGTGGTTGATAATCCCTTTCTTGCTAACAGGGAGTGTTGAAAATGTAGAAAGAAAATATGAGTATGAATTTGCCTTGGTTAAACTAGAGAAAATTCAAATTTATATTTCAGCAGAAATCTTTGAGGTAGTTAACTGAGGTGACATGGAACTTGTCACTCAATTAACCCAATTAATTCGAGCTGGAGACGCTTGAGTTCAGTTTAGTATGTTTGATTCCAAATTTGTAGAAATCTATTTTAGTTAATTCTATTTATTGTTATTTTAACTAGTTCTAACTATTAGAAGAACTAGTGGAGGTCAAGTCATGGAAGTGGATCTTCAACCACACTTAGTGATCAACCAGTTAACTAATCAATCAACCTAAAATAATTGTTGCATGCAGAGAATTCAAGCTACCCAGTTGAGATGGAGATTCCAAGTCAGTGTACTATCATTTGTAGCATATTCCAATGTGTACAGGTGGTGCATGCAGTCACAAGAAAGACTTAAGTAAATTATGCAATTCCATGGTGGGAAATTCCTATGAAATAGTGACCAATTTATCAAAGGAACATTGCAAGGAAATGGGAGCTTGGAGAGCTTTAAAATTGGCTAAGTCTTGGCCAAAGTCAATCAATCAAGTAGAGGCATAGACTATACACTTGCAGGGTGTGCTTAGGCTTGATAAAGCATATGTATTTAATCTCTTTTCTCTTATTAATGCAGTGTATATAGTAAGGGGTTTTGAGAAGTTTCTTTCCTCTAGATAAATATTTTTCCATGTGTGAAGTTTCTTCCTTTAGAATGCACAATTTATTTATATTAGGATGAGTTCATGGATTAGTTAATTCATGCATAGAATTGGAGGATCACTTTAACAGACTTCTAATAGGAAATTCTAATTTAGAACAAGACAAGTTGAGAGATTTAGTTTCGATTGAGACAAAGATTGGTTAGAACTCTAGGTTATGAGGAGAGAGTTCAACTCAAACTCAATTAACTCATCATTCACAAATATTGTTCTAAATTTGACTTATAGAATCAGCATGATCGAATTACTTAAAAGGAGGATGAAGGTGTAGCTTGTATCATTATTGTTGAGAAAACGTTTATGTGAGAAATTCTTGTAGGAAGGGTGTATCAAGAAGGATCTTGTGTTTAGATCAAAATAGAGAATTTCCTTATGGAAGTGAGATAGGATTTAGGAAGAAATTCCTAAATAATAGGGGCATGCCTTGTACTAGTAAATAGGAAGAAATTTGCACAAGAAGAAAGGAGCTAGATAAAGTGTGTACATAGGGAATTTCATGCTAAGTGTTAGTAGTGAGAACAAGCTTGTTTTCTAGTGAAATATGGTTTCCTTGTAAAGAGATCAATTGCTCAATTTTATTTCAATAGAATTCTACAACAAAGCACAGGGTTCTCTCAATTGGGTTCCCTTAAAAAATATTGTTTTATTATGTGTGACTATGCTTCTTCATCTCAATTTCTATTATGCTGCTTATTTAGTCGAGAAATTATGTGTCGTGGAGAATCAAATATTTTTCATTCAAGTAGTTGCATGATTTCAAGGAAAATATACAGATAAGTGCTAATATATAGTTATTCCTTCAAATGAAAGGACACATCTTTTGGGCTGGCCAACTTACCTTCTAGATGGCCAAATTAGAAAATTATATGACAAATGACACTTTTCAAAAAATTCAAATTCTCTTCTTTTACAACGGTCATGAAGAACATGACCTTTTGCATTTTTCTTTTGACCAACAAAATAAAGCATGAAGAACATGCTAGAAAATAATAAATTTTTATTCTTTTGATTTTGCATAAAATACATAAAATTTGGGGCCTTCGTTTACGTGAATGCTTTTGTCTTCTTTATCAACCTCTCCATGGGAGCGGTGATAGATTCCCATTTGATACCAAGAAGTGTTGGGTAGGTCTTTGTCACCCATTATATCTATCACTGTTGGGAGTGACACCCCCAAGGGTAGTTTCGGGGCTAAAAGCCCATGTTTAACTCAAATTTTGTAATAAAATTGTAAATACTCCACATTTCGTGGTCACAGAGCATGAAGGTATTGTGTGTCATAAAGGGTAATCTACCCTTAGTTTTGTATAGTAAAGACGATTGTAAGAGTTCTACCCATAGTTCATGGACCATGGGATTGTATAAAAAGAGCTAAGATCTAAGAATTTTTAGAGACATAACATGTAAGAGAGTTGTAGCTCTAGAGTAAGAAGTCTAAGTCATGGTTTGTAGCGTATGTAGAGGCTCTACAATTGAGTGCGCAGAGGCCTAGGGTAGAAGTCTATAGCTGAGTGCGCGGACCCCCGTAGCTGTGTGCACAGGGTAGACAGAGTTGTAAATACTGGAAGATATTAATAAAGAAAGATATTCTACAATTCCTGTGTATTTGTTATGTTATTTCATTTGATATGTTACGTATGAATTTCCTTTATTATGCTTATGTGATGTGTGAATGAATGCAATTATGTTGAATAATTGAATGCAATTACAAATATCTATTTATGTGGTGTTAACTATAATTGTTTTATAAGATAATCAAGTCACTTAGATTAATCAGGTAATCTACACCACACTCTGCCATAGCAATGCAAAAGTACCTTAGCAGCAGGCTAAGGTTGCATGAAGGTTGATCACACCCTTTCACAGAGGTATTAAAGGGAAAAATAAAGGGCTCGTCTTGCAAGCCCTAGAGCGAAGCGACTTGTGCGAAGGTACGGATAGAGGGAATCAAATGACATCATGACCATCTCAGGGTGCGGAAACTTGGTTCCAGCATCCCCGCATACTGCTTCGGGTGAGACTTTGATCCATGATCCACGGGCTGATGCTGAAAGGGCTAGTAGTGTAGGGCTTTGTTTGGCTAATTAACACTAAACCTGGGTCAGGTCCCCTCAAGCCAACAAATGGTTTTGTTGTTGGGACCGAAATCTAGGTAAGGATGTGTTATTTCATATCACTAGAATCCAACTAAGAAGGAGATTAGATATTGGTTGGATAGGAAGATCCACGAATTCACGGCACAAGAGAATAGAAACCCACAACTAACAAAGGAACAATGGTTGGACAGATGCCTGTATACATAGATCCATGATAGGTTTTTTTTGTCCTTCCCTATTGAGTTATATGAGTGGATCGCGAAGCTAGTAGATAGCCAAGGAATATGGAAAATTGAGGGTCCTATTGTGTGGACCCCAAAGCTAATACATAAATTGGAGGCATCAAAGGACAAGATCACCTGCATTATCGATCATTTCCTTGATAGTGTCATAGGAGGATTTGTGACAGAATTCGCGGTCAACACCTCAGTCAGCTATAGCGAGGAAGAGCGACATTTTTTTAAAGGACCATGAGATAAGTAGGTAAAATATTTGAATACCGAGATTAAAATTCTATTGTGTGAAAAACGACTTATGCAACTACCTTGATTTTCAAGACTATGCAAAGCAGAAAAGCTTACAGGAATGAAGGAAAGAAGGGTCCAGAGTATAGTCCATTGATTTCATCTCTGTGAGGTCACGAGGAAGAAATAGTGAAGGTTTTTCCATGAAGTGCTATTAAGTTAATAAGACAAGGATTCCCACGAATACCACCTCCACCCACAGTGTCTGCAACTTCACCCGTACCACCTCCACCTCCACAACAGTTCAGTATGGCAAATAAAGTGAAGTTTCCTTTATTCAAGGGATTGGGAAATGAGGACCTGGACCAATTCTGTTTCATTGTGAGGGTTGTATGGGAAGCTCAAGGTGTTATAGATGATCATATAAAGAAGGCAATGCTAGTTAGTGCTCTGCAAGATCGCGTGCTAATCTGTTATATTAAGTACTCTAATGATAACATGAATGTTGGAGTGGGAGAGATCTAGACAAAACTAAATAAAGAATTGAGTAGGCCTTAATCTAAGGCGGAGTCGATTGTGGGATTCAAAGAAATCATAATGTAACTAGGTTAGACATATTGGGAACTAGATCAGAGGTTGAAATGTACAATCCGTGAAGCCAACATGAATGTAATAGACAGACATCATCACGAATGGTTTGTTGCTTCACTCTTACCACACTTAAGGGATACACTATCACAGCAGAAGATAACCACTTAGGCAGAGGCCTTGGTGATTTCCATGAAACTACATGAAACTCTGATGCAAGATCCAAATCTAGGAGTTTAGCATATCCATGCACAGTTGAAGAATTTGTGCCTTGAGATGCAAAGTCTAAAGCAGGACATGACGGTTCGTGCAGAGGTGCACAAGCAGGTATGTTGCTTCAAATGTAAGGGTCAGAGGCATGATAAGGACCATTGCCTAGTCTTTCTGAACTATATTATGGGAGGGGGACAAACACCTTTAAGGCCAGAAAGTCAATAAGGACCTATCACGGGGCCTGTATTATGGTGTGCTATCTATTAGGAAGCCAGAAAACATGCCACAGATAACTGTCACTTTCTATAGAATTTTACATAGACACCGCAACAACTGTTCTAAAACTTTTGTAGGTCGGTAGTGCATGATAAGCATACTTGCAGGAGTTATGAATTGATGATGGATATAAGTCCTACCTATACGGTTCAAACTCATATGCGGCCCCCTAACTAGAGTACAAGGATGGTGCATATAGGATTTTAGGGGTGTGGAAGAGGTCAAGGCCGAGGCAGAGGAGGACTTGATAGAGGTCGAGGATAGTTGATTTGCTACAATTATGGAGGGCCATGACACTACGCCCACGATTACACTAACCCAACACATTTGTTGTGCAAGTATTTCACGTTGTTTGATCATGAAAAGGAAGATTTTCCTACGATGATAACTAGGATATGTGATAAAGGGGTGCTACCACCTACGCTGACTTAGAACCTGTAGATGATGAGGTCTGAACCATGCGAAGAGGATCCAAATGTAAATATAGTTCTCAGAAGTGGAATCACGATAGAATATGACAAGGGGAAATAGCCAAAAGATAGTACATGGGTTCGCAAAGCTCCAGCAAATTAGGCTGAGTTTGATTTGGAGTGCGCAAGTGAAACCTACATGGAAGCTAAGAAGAGCTTCGTTGAGGCCTCCACCTCAGGAAGGAAGGATAATCCTGAGCAGGAGATGGAACCCTCTATGCTCACAACATTCCTATAGACCTGTATGAAGTTACTGTGTGATAGTAAGGTTGTGAAAGGGTTATAAGAGTTCATCAATAGATGCATTGGAACTGCGCCTAGTGAGATGCGCGTAGTATGAAAGATTGGCAAGCATAAAATAAGGATGGGATGGGAGATGAGACTGGCCATGCATATAAGAGAGTAAGAGATGGATAAGGTTATTTTAGACCTGACATGAATGTCCTACCAAAGCAGATTTAGGAACGAATGGGGAGACCCGTGCCACAATGGTCTCTGATTTAGCTAAGGGTGGCTAACTAGTAGAAGATCATCCCCATGGGGTGACTGTAGGAGGTGACTTTTGATACTAAGGGAGTGAGTGCGTTGGCTTATTTTGAAGTGATAGAGATAGTGGATGACAGCAATCCCTATCCTACACCCCTAGGAATTGACTGGTCCACTGATATGAATGGGGTAATCAATCTAAAGAAGCAGAAGATGATCTTTGAGAAGAAATTGCTACGCGTAATAGTACCTCTAGATCCTGTTGAGGGATCCCACTATATAGAACCAGTCTGTGATTATGAGAGCGATGAGTATTTAGACTGTATCTATAAGATAATGGCAGGAGATCAATATTGGGTGAAACCCATTGTGGATGGATGAATCAGATGGGATCATGAGAGTTCCTGCATGTTGGACTTCGATGAAGAGTTATAACCCTGGAAAAAATGGTTACATGAAGTGACTATGCTAAACTACAACATGATGACCCAATCACTGCAATTTGTGTCCTTGGAGGTAAGAAATTTACCTACTTATGATGGCCTAAATGAGGTAGATATCTTTTTGGATGCATTTGAAAGGGAGGTACCAAAAAAGCAACGCTTCCAGGTGTTGGACTAGGCACTGCGCACTACATCCACAACATGGTGGAGTATGCATAAGGGAGTCTTTGATGATTTCTGTGAATGTAGGAGAATGATGAGAACTTTCTTTGGGAAGTTGAAGATTCGAATGACACATAAGCATGATGGGCAGGATGATCCGTGTGCACATTTTGCCAAATGCACCCAGGCTTGTGGAGAAAAGTCCCAACCTGAATGGGTGAACTTATTCTGTCACACCCTTGATATTGTCCCAATGGACTAGTATGTAAAAACCAAGCTTCACCATGGGACAAGTGAATGGGATATCCTCCGTGAGGGATTCATGATGACATTAGTTTTAAGGACGAGTTTGACAGTATTGATGAATTGCTACAAGAAGTGAAAGTAGCAATATTTAGGATACTACAGGATCCTTTAGACTTGATTTAGCGTAAATGGACTACTCAGCTGAGTCATGTGCTATAATGTTATAATGTAACTACGGAAGAAGGGGATGAGGATGCACGGAAGGTTAACATTCTAGAAACAAAAGGTCACTATGAGGTTCATGGACTACAAATTGAGAACCCTGATATAATTGCACCACTGAAAACAAAACAAGTAAACACTGGTATGGCGATAGAACCCAAATTCACCAATATTGGAGACTACTGGGATGATGCAACGGTGGATAAGGTTGCTAAATTGCTCTATGAATACTAGGATTTATTCCATAACAATTTTATGAATTTGAAAGGGATAATCAGGGACCTAGGAATGATGAAGATTATGTTGAAGACCGACACAAAGCCGATTAAGGGAAGGCCTTACCGTCTCAATCTGAAATATAAGTAAAAGGTCCACTTAGAGCTGGATAAGATGCTCGTAGAAGGCATCATTTAGCCCATGGAAGAATCTGAGTGGGTAAGTCCAATGGTGGTACAGGAAAAGAAGTAGAAGGATGAAATAAGGATATGCGTGGATCTGAGGAAGTTGAATGACGCTTGTGTACATGATCCATTCCTGACTCTATTCACTCATGAAGTTTTGGACAATGTAGGTATCTAAGAAGCATATTCCTTCACTGATGGGTTCTCTGAGTGCCACTAGATCAAAATCACGCCGAAGGATAGAAGCAAGACAAACTTCACGACTGAGTGCTGTTTTTTTAGTACATTGTAATGCCATTCGAATTGAAGAATGCACCTGCAATCTTCTCACTTGTAGTTGTTGCTGTGTTTAAGGAATTTATTCATAAGTTCTTGGAGGTATATTTTGATGACTGGACTGTGTTTGGGCTGGTTAAGTGCCATGTAGAAAGCTTGCACCTGATGCTGGATACCTACCGAAGATACCAAATCGCGCTCAATCTCAAGAAGTGTCTATTTTGTGTTCCTTTTGGAAACTTATTGGGGCATTTGGTTTGCAGAGAGGGACTGATGGTAGAACCCAAAAATATCGTGGTGATATTGAACTTGGAAGCACCAAGGAGTGTGAAGTAGTTGCATGCTACTCTGGGACATATAGGATATTGTAGAAAGTTTATCACAGGCTATGCCTAGATCACTTCACCTATGGAGAAATTGTTGAAGAAGGATGTCACATTCTGGTTGAATGATGACTGCAAGAGGAGCTTGGTTATATTGAAAGAAAAGATGGTCACCGCATTGATTCTAGTCTTCCTAAACTAGAAGAAAGAGTTTTATGTACATGTTGACCTGTCATGTATAGCACTGAGAGCAGTAATGACACGAGCTAGCGGAGAAGGCTTGGACCATCTTATTGTCTTCAAAATCTGATGATTATCAAAAATGGAGAAGAACTATTCCACCACTGAGCATGAGGGGATAGCTATGGTGTGTGCACTCCAAAATTATAGGCACTACTTGCTGGGAGGCCATTTTAAGATGTATACGGATCACTCCACGCTAAAGTACCTAGTCAATAAGCCTACGTTGGGGGGGAGAATTTGTAGGTGGCTCTTATTGTTCCAGAAGTATGATTTTGAAGTTGTCGTGAAGCCTAGACAACTGAACATAGGACCAAACCATATGTCATGCATCGAAACAGGAGAGGAGAAGCCACTAACTTGGAAGAAGGATTGCCTAACATGCAGCTATTTGTATTGCATGTCACGGATGGTAATTTTGAGGATATAGTACATTTCCTAATGATGGGTACTGCACCTAAAGGATACACTATCTAGCAAAAAAAGGAATTAGTGGTGCACATGGCAGATTTCTCTGTCATTGTTGGGCATCTGCACAAGATGGGGACTGATGCGATATTGCAATGGTATGTACCAGAGTTTGAAAGAAATTGCATCCTCTTGGATGCTCATAGGGGTGCCGCAGGAGGACATTATGTAGGGAGAGCAACCGTGCAGAAGATTCTACGTGCAGGAAAGATAGGAGAAAGGTACATTATCACCAAATGGAGTATTTGACTCGTTGGGCAGAGGCACACTCCGTGAAGGATTGCACAGGCATGACCATGGAAAAATTCCTCTTTGAGCATGTACTGACCCACTTTGGATGTCTGAGGATCTTGATGAGTGATCACATTATGCACTTCTTGAATGAGATGATCAACTCGCTAACGGAGGAATTTTAGGTATACCATGATAAAAGCACACCTTATCACCCACAGGCTAATGAGACAGTGGAAGCATTCAACAAAGTGCTTGAAAATGTGCTAACCAAGGTTTTTAACACTTAGCAAAGTGATTGGGACCTATGCATCCTTGCAGTACTATGGGATTATCAAATGACATGTAAGAAATTAATTGTACAAACCCCCTTTAGGCTAGTCTATGGGGTTGAAGCAGTAATGCCTATGAAGTATATTGTGCCTAGTCTGCACGTGGCAGCACTCACAGGTATGATAGATCACAGAGCCCTTGAGGAGAGGCTCACACAGCTAGATGAACTAGATGAAGAAATATTTTTGGCTAGATTTTATTAGTAGGTCCAAAAGCAACACGAAAAGGCATGGCATGATTGACACATTAAGCTATGCTCATTTAAGGTAAATGAACTGGTTTTGCTATATGATAGTAAGTTTGATAAATTTTCAGGTAAGTTCAGGATGCACTGGTTAGGACCTTATTCCATTAAGGAGATTACCAATGGAGGAGAAG
This sequence comes from Pinus taeda, assembly GCA_000404065.3. Taxonomy (NCBI): domain Eukaryota; kingdom Viridiplantae; phylum Streptophyta; class Pinopsida; order Pinales; family Pinaceae; genus Pinus; species Pinus taeda. The sequence continues at coordinate 37,119 of APFE031592809.1, read as the reverse complement.
TACATCTGGTAAAATTGAATGGAGAACCCTTCAAAAGATAGGTGAATGGTAGTTGCTTAAAGCTATACACCGACGGTCCAGCCATGTGACTAAATGAAGGTAGCACAGTCTTAGCGCTCTAGGCAGTTGAAAGTAGGCACAGGACTATAAACTACATTGCCTGGGTTGGGGAGCTTCATGGTTGCAAAATGATATGAATCAAGGAAGTGTGACTAGGTCCGTGACAGTGCGGAAGGTGTTGTGCTACATAGGGAGAAATCACACAGGTTGGCTGGAAAGTGACTGTTACGGTCACTGTTCGTGAAAAGACAGCAGAAGTGAGGGCAAATAGAGCAGGAGACCGGTATTTAAGACAAAATTTATGGCTTAGATCCTTGAAAATCTGCCACCAATATAGCATTAATGAACCGATTTTGGGGGGAATAGTCAGATTTGTATTCAAAATGCCCTATAAATTACAAGTGGTTGTCCAGCAAGAAACACTTGACATTTTGAAAATTGAGTTGTTGAGCTCTGAGGTGCATATGAATCATGAGCAATGCTAGCTTTTGATAGCTACCGAGGTGTTTGATACTTTTCTGATGGACACACAGGAATTTGTGCATAAGATCGTGTTAGCACCCCCAAAATTTATCCATACAGAGCAAGTAGTAGAGGAGATGGCACAGGAAATGGAAATAGAAGAAGAAGTGGTTTCTTTGGAAGTGGCCAAAGTTTTGGAAAAGGTCCCTAAATCCCTGAGAACATCGAGACAGAAGCCAACCCAACTAGGGAAACCATTAAGGACAAGAAGGGCAAGTAGCCTGCCATATCAGTGTGCACCTCGCCAAGGTGAAACCCACCAAATCCCACTTCAAAAGATAAAGGCAAGGCTATAAACATAGAAGCTGAGGAGGAAGATATCAAAGACATCCTTATGGACGATGAGGATGTGGGAATGGAAGTAGAGGATGTTGAGGCCCAGGTAACGGACCTTATTACGTGGTTATCGGAGTATGTCCCTCTGTGCAAACCTAAGTCCAAGGTCCCAAAGTACATTGATGAGAGTAAGACTCCCCTACAAACCCGTCTACTACCAGATGAAATTTCTTTTGACGAACCACATTTTTCATGGGTGCCGATACTGAATCTTGAATATTGGGACTTGGCAGACCACGAGAAGTTCCCACACCTGTCAACCGAGGAGTTGATGTGTCGTATCATAGACAAAAATATGGGAATGACCATCTTGGAGCTGGGGAGGTGGCTCAAGGGGGTAGAGAAGGCACGATTTTTGAACTCGCTCTAGGTGTCGCACTATAACCACACCGGAGTGACGGTTTTGGCCATCAAGCAACTATTGTTCTTGGTGCATGATGGGTGTTTGTGGATGGAGGAGCCATTACCCATCATAGATATGTTGATTCACTGGATAATATGCCTTTCATATACAGGCGAGAATCTAGCGATGATCTTTGGTAGAAAGGGTGGCGTGTAGGCTCTCGTGGAGTTAATGAAGGAGAAATTCAAGCTTGTGAAGAAGCTGCACGGGTACACTATCTCCAACATCTGCAACCCTATTGTGAAGGTAGCAATGCAAATCCTTGTAGGGAAGGTGATGCAGAAGTGTCACACCGATGAGGTGCCAGCACCTGTCATCGTGCTGGCACAGTGGTGCGCAGAAGGAGTCGAGTTTAACTCATCAGAATACCTTTGTGGAGAGTTCCTTGTCAATTGCAACAAGGCACAAGAGAAAAGCAAGAAATTCCATTATGCGTGGCTCTTGCTGTCAATTATGCTCATAGCATCGGAGCTACCAAAGGAGAGCCAATTCCCTTTGGTCACTCCAGACCTTCCTGAAGCAATGAAGTACGATTTGTTGTGGGTAACCAAGGACACACAACAAGTTTGGGACAAAAGATCTTGTAGATCTGATGGAAATGAATATCAAGATGGCCATCAATCGCAAGCCACGATTGTCACCCATAGTCTACGCTAATCTGCAGAGCTATGCCAAGTTTAAAGCTGATTTCCATCGAGTATCAATTAGGGCATGGAAGGACCTTATACAGAAGTGGTATGACTTGCCATATCTGGCCACGGATGACGCCATCGATGCAGTGCTTGATCAATGTCTGGCGGAGTGGTGCACTACCATGGACTTAGCAGTGGGTGGAAGCAAGTACGCTGCATACAAGAAGAAGGAGGAGGCCAAGTTTAAGATGGCGTAGCTAGTTGAGAAGAGGAAAAAGGAGGTCGTTGAAAAGGCCCAAGGAGAACAGGTAGGAAAGGAGGCAGGAAAATAGACAGGTGGCATAGAGTGGAGCTTTGACAAAGGTGCACGGTCACCTTCACCTGAGACAGAAGAGGAAGACACAGAGCAACATGGCATGGACCCTTAGGAGAAATCCACCCACATTAAGCACCCGAAAGAGCTTGAAAAGGGAGGGTCCAGAAAGAAATCTAAGGCAACCAAGACCTCACTGGACCCTATCACATTGACAGATGGAAACTTACATGATATCAGTGACACCATCAGAGATGTCACCATGGAGGCCCTGCAACAATTTGAACAGCAGCAGCAGATCTACTAGGGGCTATCTAGACCGGGTTGTAGGAGTTGCAGAACTGCATGTCGCATGCTAGTACGGTGTCTACCATCTTGGACATTGACACTTTAGAGGCTGCTGATATGCTACACATGAAGGCTTCTAGTGTGATAGTGCTGCCGAATGGAACATTGACCATGGAAAATGAGGCTGATAGGCCCACTGTCAGCACCTTGAAGGGAATTGGGCTAAACCTAGCAGCGCTTCTATGTGAAGTACTCAACCTCTTGCAAGATGGAATAATTGCAAAAATGAGGTCTCGAGAGCACCGTACCCTATAAGTGATCACCGAACAACAGATCAACAATGAATAGATGGCCCTACAGAGAAATGTTGCCATCACTACTAAGACCAAGGTGGCCAACCAGAGAAAGAATATCATGCAGGTCGTCAAGGAGGCATGAAAAATGGTCCTGGAGTTGGCCATTCTGAAGGAGGAGCTAGTCAAGGTCTGCATCCACAAATTGGCCACAGGGGTGTACAACACTCGGACTGAGATTGATCGGGTTCAATTGAAGTTGAACCTGCAAAACACCAAGATATAGTTGAGGGCCCAGACCTCCACATTGCCAGAAGTAAAGGAACAGTGGGTGACTACTGTCATAGTAGCAGTCGTGGTGGTGGATAGTGTAATAGGAAACTACACGCAGTTCTTCGAGCAATCATTTGAGGTCCTAACAAGATTACAGAAAGACCCAAATGTGTAGATTCTAGAGACAGAAGCGCACGAGCTACAACAACGCTACAATGAAGTTAAGGGCACAATGCAAACCGTCGCGCTGACAAAAAGGCTAGCTAAGCTACATGAGGCCAAGCAGCTAAAGGAATAGGTGGACACAACTCTACACAAGGAAGCAATGCTGAAGGCGAGACTAAAGCCCTGGCTGGAGGAAGCTTACGTAGTCATAGAAAATTTTGAAGGCATGCTTGCGACTCTGCAAGCGACGCAACAAAAGCTTCAAGTAGATAACACAAGAGAAGTAACCGAGAAGATAGTGGAACATACGAAGCATGCAGTAGTTCAGTGCACAGCTGAGGTGGTGGTCATACAGGTTCAGATGGATGGACTTCGTGCAAATTTCTTCGTGCCTACCGAGTGACTTCAGGGCCAGTCATGATGTTTGTGTTGGGGGCATGTTGGGAGCGGGATCCCCCAAGGGAAATTTTGGGGCTAAAAGCCCATCTTTAATTCAAATTTTGTAATAAAAATGTAAAGACTCTGCATTTTGTGGTTGCAGAGCACAAAGGTATTATGTGTCATAAAGGGTAGTCCTCCCTTTGTTTGTAAAGTAAAGTCAGTTGTAAGAGTTCTACCCATGGTCCGTGGACCATGGGACTGTATAAAAAGAGCTAAGCTCTAAGTAGTTTTAGAGACACAACATGTAAGAGAGTCGTAGCTCTAGATTAAGAAGTCTGTGTCTTGGGTTGTAGCATAGGTAGAGGCTTTGAAACTGAGTGTGCAAAGGCCTACGTTAGAAGCCCACAGCTAAGTGCGTAGACCCCTACAGCTATGTGCGTAAGGTAGAAAAAGTTGTAAACACTTGGAAGATATTAATAAAGAAAGATATTCTGCAATTCTTATGTCTTTGTTCTGTTATTGCATTTGATATGTTACATATGAATTTCATTTATTATGCTTATTTGATGCATGAATGTATGCAATTATGTTGAATAATTGAACACAATTATGAATATGTATCTATCGGTGTTAACTATAATTGTTTGATAAGATAAGAAAGTCACTTAGATTAATTGGGGAATCTACACAACACGTTTCCATAACAGTGCGAAAGTACCTGAGCAATAGGCTAGGGCTATGTGAAGGTCAATCATACCCTTTCACAGAGGTATTAAAGGACAGAATAAAGGGTTCGTCTTGCAAGCCTTAGAGCGAAGCGATTGATATATGGAAAAATGACCCCCTCATTAGCTCAGAGGGGAAAAACATGATGGCTGAAGCAAAGACCAAGATCACAAGCCTTGTTTTGACACTAATGTTGGCTATACATTGACAACATGCTTTATAAAGCTTCTCTATAAGCCTAAGAGCATTAGTGACTCCACTAACGCTACTTGTTGGTTTAGGGACAACGTTAGTGAAACCTAATGAGGATCTAGAGGTCAAAGGAGTGAATTGACTCATAAATATCTCTATATTCTCTCCTAAATCTACTCAGAAAAGAAAAGAAACATCTAAAGTTAGACCTATTTGAGGGATTTCTAATCCTAATGAAGGAGACAAATGGGAAAGAGCTCAAAAGAATGGTAACATCATTTCTTTTACCTAAAGAAAGTCATGGAGCAACTTGGAGACCCTAACTCGAATGCTACATAACCAGCGCTAGGGCTATTGTGAGAAGGTCAGATCATTTGAAAGGATAGCTTACTTGATTGTTGAGCATAGTCTCAAATCTAAGCATAAGAAGTTGGGAAGAAGGGAGAGAGAGAGAAGTTGGAGGGGTAAGGGAAGGTTGATGCAACAGATGATTGTAATCACTCTTTCGACATTACTATAGAACTACAGTTGTATTGTCTACTCCGTAGTGTTGGTACTATCATTCATTTATTTTTTTTCCAATACCTTTTTAGCATGAGTATCTTATTTATGTGTAACTAGATGTCTTTTGTATATTCATGTATTAATTATGAAGGTTTTATGCTATGATTATTCTTGTCTCTTCTATGTGCAGGACTTGATCTGGAGCCGGCTTAGGGGACTTCCACCTAGCTACATTGTGCTCTCCAACAAATCTACACAGAGGCTTGAGGTAATGAATCTATTTTTCTTTGATATTTAGTTATTGAGTATGGACATGCATGTAGCTTTGTGATAGGTGCAGATAATCTTACAGCCTACCAAGGGTCTCGGGAAGACCCTTGAAGGTATCTTCATTCTCCATACACCATGCATTTTATCCTATAGCAGCAACCTATGTGAAGGTATGGATAGAGGGACTCAAACAACATCATGAACATCTCAGGGTGTGGAAACTTGGTTCCATCATCCCCCCATACCGCTTCAGTTGAGACTTTGTTCCGTGCTTCGCAGGCTGATGCCAAAAGGGCCACTAGTGTAGGGATTTGTTTGGCTAATTAACGTTGAACCTGGGTCAAGTACCCTCAAGCCAACAATCACTTCAGATTTTGCATGTGTATTTACCCCTGCCACATCTATCTCCACATATTGTAGCCTCTTAATGGGTAAGATGTAGTACTGGTTTTCCATCAACAGTTAAATTGGTGAGTACTTCAGTTGTGGCTTCCCGTGCAATTCCCATGTTTTTCTAGATAGGATGTTAACATTTGACCCTAGATCTAACATTGTATCTTTAATCTAAAATCCTACAACTTAAGTGTCAATCCAGAATTCCGTATCGATCCTTTTCTTGTTCCTCCAGACTCTCATATGTCTTGTAGGAAGATTTGTTGAGATTTTTCCTTCTCTTTCTTCTTCTAATAGTAGTAGTGATTTTGGACTCCTCCGTAGCTCCCCTAGCATTTTTTAGTTATCAAGAATTTGTAGGAATAGCTTGAACAATTCCTCAATTGGTTGAGAACTCATGGCTATGACTGAGTCTGACACCTTGTTCTTTTGAGACTCTGTTAAGTTGTCTAACAACTTGGATGCTTCTTGATAGTATTTCTTTTGTTTTGTAAGGTTATATGACCACTTCAAGGACACCACCTAAACAATTAAAGTTGGTATGACACTCCCCAATCATCCCCTATCTTCTTACCTCCTCTAGTGACCATGTTTATATTGGACAGTGGGACAATGTCAGTAGTCCATGGCTCTACATTGATTAAGTTAGTTCCTTGTTTCCTGGTCCCTTCTTCCCATCTCACAATCAACTCGGGGCAATCTTCAATGGCATGTGCATTGACCTGAAATTGCGAGCACCAAGGCCTTCTTGGGAGTGGGCAGTCTCTTGCGACATTTCCCTCCTGGTCATAGTTGTAGCACCTCATGATTCCTATACCAACTATTCTTCCTCCTCCCATACTTCCTCCCCATCCTCCATGACCAATTTCATTAATCCTGAATGTCGACCAGTCCAATATCTCTTCCAATGCATCCAACAATTGACACTAGTCTATGTGGCGAGTAATGGATGCACATAGCTTATAGTAGTTGTTTTTGGGTGAATTGGAGTACTTCTACAATATTAAACATAGTCACAGAAGGTGGACATAGCTTCTACATACCTCATAGTAGTCTGGTTGATTCTAGCCCAGAAGGGCTCCTTGCAATCCTACCACCACAACACTTGTTTTTGGCGGGGCCCCTGTTGGGCCCGTTGAACTACTTGTGCCTCTCAGTCTTGGGCATTCATTCACTACATGACCCTCTATTAGGTAGTGAGTGCACCATACATTGGGTCTCACTGGCCAAAACAGTTGTAAGTCTTTTAACTTCTCCATTAGACTGGAAATCTAGTTTTGGTGGCCCATGAGCAATGGATCCTAAGATCCCATTCCTCCTTAATATTCATGGGGGTACCCTATCATAGCCTCTATGCATGTTTCTTGCTCCAGAGCATCTTGGAGATTTCCAATCTTCTGTTGTGTCAACGAGGTCCAATTAAGGGGTAGGAGTGCCTTAATAAACCAATCGCTCTGGTGATTGGGGTCTATTGTATAACTTAACTTACTGATTACATCTCTGAGCCTCTACATTAATTCCCAAGTAGTTTCTCCTTCCTTATGCTTGATCTCCCACAAGTCTGACAACCCTTACTGATTTGTTTGAAGTAGTTTCAACTCTTGCATAAAGCTCTTCTTGATGTCTTCTATGGAGGGATTCTAATTCAGCTCTGCCCATTTGATGTACCACCTTGAATCTCTCTCCCTCGGGGCATTCTGGAATTCAATCAAATTCACATTATTCAGTGTTTGGCGATCTTTCCATATTGCTTCACATAGGTACCAATGTTGTTCCACATCCTCGTTCCCCTGACTAGAGAGCTCAGGATATCTAGTAAAGGATCTTTCCATGTTGATTCCAATATGCACTAGGAGCAGAAATTCTCAGGCTCCAAACTACTGAGATCCTTGTAATCCTAAGTTACTAATATTTCTAGTTGTACTACTCTTAGATGTCCCAAAACCCATCTTATATCTAACATGCACATTGTGTACACGTATCACTTTAAGTAGCTTAGCAACAAATTTACCAGGACTATTGTAAAGCACCAGGGGAAGGTTGTGGTGAACACTACTTGAACATTAGAGATTCAGCTACTAGATTTCATCTAGCATATCATTATCCACAAACAATTGCCTCATCTCATTGCACATCTCATACTCCGTTTCTTCCTCGGGATTGTTTTGTAATCACTTCCTTCCAGCACCTTCCCCACAACCTGGGAGGGACAACTCATGTCATTCTTCGGGCTTTCGTTTATCCTGTCAATGTCCATCTCTTACTTTGAGTCCTTTACCATATTACGTCTCTCCTTCAGACCATCCGACATCTCTCCTTCTTGGTGGGGCCCTTCAACTCTCTCTTTCAGTACCTGTACCACTTTTTCTAACCACGTTTCTACTATCAACACTCTCTTTTGTGCTTTGATCCTTATAGATCCATTCCTTGAGTAGCATCCTAGTTCCCCAAATTATAGAATTATTTCCCTTAGATCCCCTTGGCACTAGTGTTTTACTCTACCATACTAACTCCTTGGAAAGGTATCAAACATTCCTCCACCATTAGCATCTTAATCCAAAGGGGTACCTCTTTCAGTTGTTTTCCTCTCAACCCCGATTTGAACACTGCACCTACATTCAAGAAGGACTAGTAGCTCTCTACTGCAAACTCAACCACATACCCCTCTATGGTAATCTGCACCCATAAATATACTGCCCTATTCAAGTCGTTATCCAAGAATTGGAGCACCGCGAGATCTGTGGGGACCCAATTGCGACGCACTAACATCAGTCCTCTTGGCCAATTTTTCATTTTAGTCTCTGTAACTAGTTGTATAGCTCCTCATGAAATTTACACCAGAATATCTCGTAGTGATCGCTTGCAGCCTCTAAGTACAAGATTTCTTCGTTCACCTTAGAGGTGGATTGATTTCGAAGGGTGGCATGCTCAGACACAAAATGATTCATCGGATTATCACACCAATCCCATATTTCCTTCTTAAAGATTCTTGATACCATATTCTGAACCACTTCTTGTGATTTCTGGTCCTAGAAATGGAACCATTTGTTGGCACAAAAATGTTATTAGGGAAGAGACCCTGGGTTCAGGCACAAGGGGCCAATAAGGCTATAATGTAGTCTAGGAAAACTCTGACATTTTAACCTTACCCAATGGGTAAGGAATCTCACTTAAGGCATGCTGCAACTGAAGATAGGAATGGATGGAAGAGTATCAAGGGAGATCCAAACATTAACCATCAATAGCTTAAATAGATCATTCACCACAACATCATAGTATTACGATCACTATATTCCTCAAGAAAATGCCCATTAATTAAAATTTTGATCAGGTCCATAAATTAGAATAATACACCTAACCATAATATAACATCCAATCTGTCTCATTCATTCATAAACATCAACACAAGTAAGGTTCACTACAAAGTATAGAAGGCACAAAGGCTTTCATCAAATACATGGAATGATATAAACATGAGATGCCTTAGACTTCTCGCTGAGTCTAGCTAGCCTTTTGTAACTACTTAGGTCCTTGAGAACCTATTTTTCAAAACTCTTGACCTTTGCTAGCTTCCAACCCCTTTCCCTTATTGTGTTTTGTTCTTATCTTTTCATTTGTTGTCCCCACTGGCGGTTTTTTTTGGTTGCCCTTTCCCTTGACTCCTTTCATCCCTCCCTCTTGTCCACTCGGTTGTTGTTTTTTTCTCTCACCACATTACTGTAACCACCTGTTTGTTGTATTTCCTTGCCTCCATCCCCAACTTTCATCTCCACAACTCAATTGTTTCTCCTACCACTTGTTCTCCACCTTGGTTCATGCAAAACTTCAAAATTCAAAATGAAGGCACCAACAATAATGATACAAATATAATGACAATTATGAAGACCAACCTTAGTTACAATTTCAACAAACCCTCATAACTAGGGAGGTATTCATAATGACTCATCAAGATAATATCAAGTTGAATACTTCTATAAGAAAGCGTCTTTATTGATAAGCATCAATGCTGATAACATCATCATAACCAACATTTTCAAAATATTTAGGCCTTAAAAACTAGATTAGAGTACAATGTTGGTATTTCCTAATCCATTGTCATAATACTTAACACAAGGAAATATTGGTCCCCCAAACCATTCTTATACTAGATCAATGCACTTGGAATAGGACTATTAGTCCTTTTCATAGTACATATCTCAGGAATGTCAATCCCTAATGATTATTCAATCCACCATTCTTCCTACCTATGTTCATGTACTAGACTTACAATTATTAGTCTTATCCATAGTACATGATACATGGAGAATAAAGGTGTCCATCCTCAATCCCTCTAAAAAAAGAAGGAGAGATCCACAATCTCAAGATTATCTAAAAAATACTTATCCTATTCCTTAGGGAGGAACTTAATTAATACATCAACTTACTTTTCATCCATGGTAATCTATTGTAGTTTCTTGGCTCCATTCTACATCACGTCTCGAATCATAGTGTGCTTCAACCTTCTAGGTTCTCTGACAATATTCATACAACTTAGATCAATACAAGGTATCATATTCAAACTTATTAATTTTAGTTAACAATGGTATGTTCTATGCTTTCAACAATTACTTCAATGTCCTTTATACAACCCAAGGATAATTTCCAATTTATTTTCCAATAGCAATCACATTAACTGTTAATCACATTGACATGAACTATAGATAGAACATAAAAAATAAATGAAGGAGACAAGCCAAGATAATAAAACACCAAGGTTTGGGAAATGTCAGGGAAAAACCCCAAGATGGGGAAAACCCTTTGATCAATTCTTCTTATTATTATATCAAATGTTCAGTAGAGAGAGAGAGTACAAAAGTTCAAAATTTACTTTTCAAATCAATGTCAAAAAAACCCTGTCAAATTTGCAATAAATAATACTAAATTTTTGTCCTAACCATAAGGTCAATATTAGTCAACACATCAACAAATAGACCACAATGAAGCTTGGTCAAACCTAGTCCAACTCAACCTTATTTTGCTAGTCAAATTCAACCCAAAATAATCAATAAAACAACAGTCAAAATTGGTCAAAATATGAACTTTTGTCTTGCAATCAACCTTATTCTCAATCTATTCAACATGCCCAAAAAACCTTGCCTCCCATGCCAATTAATGTAGCCTTCCAAAAACAATATTTTGGCATATAAAACATAGTCAAACGAGGTAAAAAAGAACCTAGTAAACACTGGTCAAACCCTACAACAAATCCTAAAATTTGGCTGTGTAATTTATCCTTGTTTAGCCACACATGTCAGAGAAGAAGAGTTTCTCTTGTAATTTGTACAACCCAATCAAATGAGGAGAGAGAAATGATGTTATGTGATGATGCCAAATGAGACTTGAGGTCTGTATTATTTATACAAGTCATTGAGGGTCAAGAGACATGTCCAATGGACTTCATGACCCTATATGATGATGTGGCCAATCTTGAAAATTTGCACGTGTGGGCTTGACCTCAAAAACATATTTTTCCTTGTCCAAATTTGATGATCTTATGTCAATTTTGGTCCTCTCAAAAAGAGTTATTCAATGCAATAATCATTTACATCAAATGAGTTTTCCAAAGTGGAATTTCACCCTAGTTTCCAAGTTTAACACTTCCTCTCAACTAGGGATAATTCACCTGCCAATCCATTCATCATTATAATCTTGTCATCATGAACCATCTCTGCATCTCATATCAACTTTGTTGAACATTTAGTTAATAATGAAGAAGAATCAATTGAGAGTGAGTCACAAGACCTTTCCACTCTCTACAGACCCAATTCAGTCCCAGGGTAGAAATCCAATTGGATTTGATCCTAAATGATCAAGTCATTGAACCATTAGAGGAAATTTCAACCTAAAAGTGGCCTCATAAGAAAAAATAATAAAATAATAGGAAAATATTAAAATAAGAGTTATGAATTTTGGAGGGAAAAAAAGAAAACTACTTTTTTATTGTAATTTTGGCTTATCTCCTCATAGGCTTACTCGACTTTCAAGTGTAGACACTCGTTGGATGTAGAATTAAATTTCACATCTAGTACCCATTATGCATAATTTTTAGAAGATCCACATTGATAAAAATTGAAGATACATTAAAAAATTGTGTTCGACATGTTTTTTAATGTATCTTCAATTTTTATCGGTGTGGGCCTTCATAAACGTATGCATAATGGATACTCGTTAGGTGAAGAATTTAATTTCGCATCCAATGAGTGTATACACTTGAAATATGAGTAAACCTATAAGGAGATAAGCCAAAAATACATTTAAATAAATTGGTTTTTAATATTTTCCCTCCAAAATATGTACATGTACCAAGTTTTAAATTCAAAGCATTTTGATTGGTTTACATATTATGTACATGAAAATTTCACAGCCACTTTTAGGTTGAAATTTCCTCTAATGAACATGCATCCTAGGTATAGGGAGTATGGAACTTTGGAAGTAAATGTTGCATCCATCTATAGTGTTAGGATAACTCATTGGCTAGATGATAGGTACTTCCCATGAGTCCTAGACTATGTGGGTAGGATGTATGTTAGGGAATACGCAGGAGAAGGTGAATCACTCATCCTAATCATGTGCCATAGGAGAAGGTGAACCACTCATCCTATGCATATATCATCAATTGTAGGGGAATGTAAACCACTCACCCTACACACATGTCAACCATCATGGGGTATCACAAGTGAAGGTGAACCACGCATCCTACACACATGTCAACCATCATGGTGTATCACAAGGGAAGGTGAACCACTCACCTATGGTCTCCCATACCTCCAAGAAGTACCCCAAGCTCCCATGAGCTCCTAGAGCTCAGTGTCTAACTCAGGCAGTACCCTCATGGAAGGGTCCTTATCCATGATTCCAAGTCTCTCTCGGAAGACTAATAATTTGAAGTTCCTCAAGGGCTTTATGAGGATGTCATAAATCTATTCATCAGTCTTGATGTGTTGGAACCTTATTACTCCTCATTGTACCATATCCTAGATAAAATGGTACCTGATGTCAATATGCTTGGAGCACTCGTTAAACACAAGATTCTCTGAAAGTTGAATCCCACTCTGTTTGTCACAATAGATCATGATGGTATCTGACACATGCTCAAATAGCTCATGAAGAGTTTCCTCATCCAAGAAGCTTCACAACAGGCCATACGAATAGAAATATATTTTGCCTTAGCTATGCTTAAAGGAACTGATTTCTACCTCCTGCTCATCCATGAAATTGAAGAAGACCCCAATGAGAAGAAGCAACTTTACATGATCTTTCTATCTATCACATTTCCATCCCAATCAACATCAAAATATCCATGTAGCCTCAAATTTCCAATACTATTTCTCAACCCAGAGTTTATTGTGCCACAAAGATATCTCAAGAGATTCTTAGCAGCACTCCAATGTATGTGATGAGCCTGAACCATAAATTGACTCAAGTTACAAATAATGAAGCATATGTTTGGTCGGGAGTTTACCAAGAACATTAGTCCCCCCACAAGTTGTCTATACTCAGAAGGGTTTTCCAATTAGGGCTCGACAACACTTCCACATAATTTCTTGAAGTTGAGTTCCATCGAAGTAGACACATAATTGCACTCCACCATCCCACATCTCTCTAGTATCTTCACAATTTATTCTCCTTGGGAAAGGAAAATCTCGCTTGGATTTTGTGAGTCCTTCATCTCAAATTCAAAAGTCAACTCCCACTTGCATTGATAAAGGAGAGGGTATACACCTGTTAGAAAGAGATCATCAACATAAAGGACAAAAATAAGAGGCGTTTCTATTTCAACCTTGAAGAATAATTTTGGATCAACATAGCTTCTAGGAAACCATAACTTCATAAGATAGTTGTCAATCTATCGCACAATGCCCTAAGGGCTTGCTTCAACCCATAGAGGGATTTCTTCAGCCGATAGACATGTGTCCTTCTATACTGAATCTAAAACCCTTGGGGTTGTTCCAAGCAGATTTCCTACTTAAGCGAACCATGCAAGAAAGCGGTTTTGGCATTCATTTGATGTAGGATCCATCCTTGATTGGTAGAAAAAGAAATAATGGATTAGATAGTGGTATATTAGGAAATTAGTGCAAATATTTTGTCATAATACACTCCTTCCTTTTGAGAGAATGCACAAGCAACGAATTTGGCCTTATATTTTCTAACGCTCCCATCAACTCCACATTTAATTTTGTAAATCCATTTAGAAGTGACCACTAACTTTTCCTTGGGTCTAGGCACCACATCCCATACATCGTTGTTCATAATTTTCTCATACTCCTCATTCGTCACATCTTTCCAAACCTAGTGCTTTACAACTTCTTCAAACATGAAAGGTTAAGCTTGAACGATAGTACTCATAGAAGCCATATAACCTTGATACATGTTCGACTTCTTACTTTGATGAAATTTCCCCCTTGGAGAAATATGTCTTTCAGCATCTTCAAGATTATATTTGAGCTATAGTGGATGTTTCCTTGAGGTAGAGGGATAACCAGGAGGTGGATCAATAAGATCCATTGGGCATTCAACATTAGGAATAGTCTCATTTGTGGGAGGTTCATCCTATTTTTCGGCATCATCATCGTCCTTCCTTGGGATAGGGAGATCTCTTGATTTCCCAAGGGAAGTATCTTCATCAAAGGTGACATCGTGACTTATTTCCAAATCTCTTTGACCAAGCACGTACATTCTATATGCACTTAAATTTTCACTGTACTCGATGAATATAACTTTCTTCCTAGAAGCTTTCAAATTATTTATTTTCTCTTTAGTGTTGGCAATGTTGTCCTTGATGGAAACTCACATAGATGTCACTTCACAGTGCAACAATTTAATAGCAAAGGATTATAGATCGACTCCAAAGATTAAGGAAAGAGAGTGGTTTAAGTAGTATACGGTGGTTCACTTTGTCCAAGAGGTGTATACACGCGGGTTAATGGAACGAAAGGGGCATATACATATACATGCACTTTCACATAAGGGAAAGAGCGTACGTGATGGAAAACCAAGGTATTGGTCCAAGGTATTTGGTCTGAGGTATTGGTCTGAGGTATTTGGTCTGAGGTATTGGTCCAAGGTGTTTGGTCCAAGGTATTGGTCCTGAGTGGTTTTGGTCCAAGGTATTGAGAGAGGCCTAAAACTATATAAGGAGGACAAGATCATTAGGCCAAGGTGTGAAAGTATTGAATATCTTATGAAGTGTTAGATCAAATATGCAAGTTATGGGTTTTTTATACTTTACTTGATCTGAACTAAGCATGCACCTATGTGGCTGATAATGGATGATGGATCGGGATCATAAGACCTAAAATGAATTATCATTATGTGTCTTGATCATGGATAGTCTAGATCTGAATACTAACACATGTTTTATTTTGTAAATGTTATGATCTAGATATGATTGAAGTATGGAATAGTTGTTAAGTTTTTAAGTTAGTATTTTCATATTAGTATGCTGGTTCACTTTGGTAAAAGTGTGTATACACACTGGTTCATCACATCAAAGTAGTGTATACCTTTTCAATAAATAGATCCATGTTTTGCATGATAACTCATCCACAAAGATTGCATAGTATGTCTATCCTCCCAATAAGGTTACAGGGGCATGAGATAGGCTGGAATGAACTAATTGAAGAATATCACTTATTTGGCTTTCACTAGAAGGGAATGGTCCCTTTGTATGTTTCTTAGATGCACATCCTTAACAAATTTCTTCATGGTTCATCTTAAATTTGGGTGTCCCTGTGACCATGTTTCTTACCCTAGGTATGGCTTTGTAATGGACATGGGAAAATATTTGGTGTCATAATTCACATTGAATAGAAGTATCACTTGCCAAAGCTCCCAAAGGACTTCCATCAACTTGATAGAGACCATCAACCCTAAATCCAAGTGTAAATTCATCTTTAGGGTTTCTTTTCCAAATGCATACCTTTCCATCAATGAATACTATCACAAAAATAGATACCTAGTTCTTCTTCAAATGGAGCACATACAACCCATATTGTAGATGAATGGTTTGACCTTGATTCAAGTGAAGAGTGACAATACTTATTGCTTTCATAGAGAAGGTGGAATTATCTCATGTATTATCTCTAAATTAATCTTCTTCACTAGCTTATCATATATATTTTTTTAGAAGTTCCGAAATCATAAATATAGGCAACCGAATTCTTTCATATGGAGTCAATCAAAATTTTATTTTCTTTGACCTCATCTTTTCTATAATTTTTCTTAGCAACAGTTGGTGCATTTGAAGGGGGCTCCACCACTTTTCCCTACACATAGTCCAATACTTCATGGTCCTCCAAAGTCAGCTTTAAATTCATATGCCATGCATGATAGTCAAATTTGTCATTACACTTATCCTCAATCTTGAGGTAAGATGTAGAGGCCATTGATACTTTTCGAATAATCTTTGTCCAACAAATCTCTTAGTGATTTCTTTTCTCTCTTGCTTTGGATTGGTCTTTACCTAAGCTCTGATACCATGTTAATTTTTGTTAACAATGGTATGTTCTATGCTTGCAATAATTACTTCAATGTCTTTTAGATATCCCAATGACAATTTACAATTTAATTTCCAATAACAATAACATTAACCATTAATCACACTAATAATAACTATAGATAGAACATAAACAATAAATGTAGAAGATAAGCCAATACAAGAGAACAATGGGATTCAGAAAATGCCAGGGAAATCCCCCAATATGAGGAAAACCATTTTATCAATTCTTCTTATTATTATATCAAATGTTTAGTAGAGAGAGAGTACACCAGTAAAAATTGACTTGCCAAATAAAAGTCACAACAACCTTGTCAAATCTATAGTCAACAATAGTCAAATTCTTCCCTAACGAAAAATTCAACATTGGTCAACGCAATAGCAAGAAGTCCACAATGTAGCTTGGTCAAACCCAGTCAATCTTAGCCTTCTTTTTTGTTCAATGTAAGCCCAAAATAGTCAATAAAAAAATGAACAAATTTGCTCAAAATATGAACTTTCATGTTGTCAGCCTAGTCAACATTCCCAAAAACCCTTAGTTCCTATCCAAATTAATGCAACCTTCCAAAACCAAAATTTTGGCATAAATAATTTAGTCAAATGAGGTCAAAAAGGCCTTGGTCAACTCTGGTAAAACCATGCAACAAATATTGAAATTTTTCCATCTAATTCGTCCTCTATCAGCCACATGTGTGAGAGAAGAAGATTTTCTCCTATAATTTGTACAACCTAATCATATGAGGAGAGAGAATTGATGTTGTGTGATGATGCCAAATGAGGTTTGAGGTCTCTATTATTCATAAAATATGTTGACAGACAAGAGACATGTCTATTGGGATTCATGAGCCTACATGATGATGTGGCCAACCTTGAAAATTTGCACATGTGTGGGCTTGACCTCAAAAATATATTTTTCCTTATCCAAATTTGATGATCTTCAGGTCAATTTTGGTCCTCTAGAAAGAGGGATTCAATGCAATAATAATCTCCATCAAATGAATTGTCCAAAGTGGAATTTCGTGCTAGTTTCCAATTTTAATATAATTTAACATGCCATCAAATAGTCCATAAAATGGAGACAAACTACTTCATAGGTTATTGTACAAAATGTTATATCTTTCACCTCTGCAGTGCAACAGAATATTTATTCATGTTCTACCAAGAAGCCATGTTAGATCCCAATATTAATTAGTGTTACCAACCCAATCAGTGTATCGTCGAGTTCCAAGTTATAATGTAATATCATTCATGAAACATTCTACTTCCATATCCCTCTGAAGTCAATATATATTCCTTTGACTCATGAATTGTTCATCCAAAAGCACAAGGTCTTCTTTAATCATAAGACTTCTTCAAAATATGGGGTAAATCTTCTAATTAAGGCAATCATCTTAACATGAACCTATCCCTCTTACTGGGGCAACATTCTTGCTTCCATGTTGCTATAAGGTTCATGCTACATCTTTGACTTCTATAATGCATACTTTAAAACACTCTATCCCTTTCCATTCATGTTCCTCCAAAATTTTATTCTTGCTAGCAAAGCCTAGGAAACTTTTTTCGTTGACCTACAATCCTCACTAGGAGGACACAAAAGAATAAGTACAATTAAGAAAAATATATATAGATAAGAGACTATTCAATGGTAAAGAAAACAACAATAGTAGTAGAAAAACAAGAGCATTTATTGAATACTTATATTTTGAGAAAATTAAAATCCCTCTTAATTTACAAACTTCTTGCATACATCTGCAATTTTTTCAACTCCATTTGACATCTATCCTATAAGAAAACTTAATCCACATAATCATGCATAGGCTAGGGTTTATTCTTCATTTAGTAGAAGCAACCATTCCTATGGTATAAACCATAGACCTTTATTTTTCAAACACTTGCTAGGGTATATAGACCAACATACTGATTGCAACTTGATAAGATTCTTCCCTTAATCTTCTTCTCAACTTGTTGGGATTTTTGCAAACCCGAGACTCCCAAGCTAAGTACATATGCTATTGATGTTTTATAAGTTCAAATCCTCTTGGTAAATGAACATTTTTTAGTCCAATATCTTATTCCTATAACATTATGGATTTGATATTGTACCTTTGAAGAGGAATTGATCCTTTGTTCATGTTTCAATGTTATTTATCTTTTCCATGTCAACTTAACAGAGAATGTATTACTTTGAATCATGCCACAATTGATATTCAAAATATTAACTACTTGTATGCCACACTTCATGTTGCATTGTAACTTAGATCTCAAGTCAAGCCAACCAAGAATTTCTTCAAGATGTTTACATCAAGTTGTATATTTATATTTACTTTGTCCTTCTAAAATAGTATCATGGTAATCTTCACTAAAGAGATTTTGGTCTTTAGGTTTCTTGAATGAATTTGGATACCTTATAACTTGG
Source organism: Pinus taeda (assembly GCA_000404065.3). NCBI lineage: Eukaryota > Viridiplantae > Streptophyta > Pinopsida > Pinales > Pinaceae > Pinus > Pinus taeda. Next base: position 18,415 of record APFE031592809.1, on the reverse strand, counting down.
ATCATATTCCTCGATTCACAGAGGTTCATCACAATTTATTGTCGAAGTTTGAAGTGATAAATTAATGTTGGGAAAGAAATCCTCAAGATGACCCATCAAAAATTTCAATACAAGTAATTATTTGGCTGTTGTAGTGGCTAAAACCACCCTCCAAAATTTTGGCCTTGTCATGCGGAAAGAGTTATTTTTACTAACAAAACTAACTGCCCTAGGAGCCTAAGAATCTCTAGTGACAAACAAGACAATTAAGAGCAATCCTTCTCTAAACATGCATTATCATATGAGAAACCAAGTGTTTTTCGATCCTACTTGAAGTCCAACGCTGTTGTAGTAGTCTAGCCTCGTCGATCCAGATGAGCTCCTCCTTCACTTTGAAACCTGCATACACTAACAATCAAACGATTACATAACACCTGAATATTTCATAAAACAAAAACATATTCAACATATAGACCAAGGAGTATATGAAACAATTCATTAACAACAAATCATTGAGAAGAATGGACTTATTTGTATTAAGGAAACAAAGGAAACCATTACAACCTGAGCCTTGGTGTTGTGCAAGTTCCTCCCAGGGTCCAGCAAGAGTTTTCCTCTACTTTGACAAGCTCACCCACTTCCAAATGAAACAAGAAAGGATGGTAATCTCTTCTCACAAGCTTCTACAAGGAAGTCCTAATTCTAGCAGCATCTACCCTTTGGAATGTTCAGCTTTCAACCTCCCCTCCTTTGGCCCAATGCTTGTATTTATAGTGTTCTAGAGGAAGTTATTCAGGTCCAACATCAATGGGATACTCCCTCTTTTGGATGGGGTAGCTCCTCTCTTGATGGGATAAGTTCCTCTATCATAGGGATGCATGAACCATCTGGAGGCGCTCAATACACATCAAACACTCTTCTAGAAAGCTCTAGAAGTGACCACAAGTAACTTTTTTAAGTTGAAACTCGCGCCTTTTGACCTTTACAGGAGTACGCACCCATCCCTTGGCTTACAGAGCGTACAAGTACGTAGGTACAATGAGCTTGGGATGCGTACACGCAGGCAAGGTAGAGAGAACCTGCGTACCCAGAGATAAACGTGATTTTTAATGACTTTCTATCTTTTTTGAATATGTGTTTATATCAATCAGCTATGTATCTTTCAATTGTTCACACACTTATTCATTTTTGATGAAGTTCTGACAACTAGACTCCCCTTTGACAATCAGACCATCACCTCGCCATCGGCTCGATCGACAGTCAACCAGAATAGTGCAAGAGCACCAAGCTAGTATTTCGAAGTTACGTTGCCCTAAAGCAATTCAATCAACTCTCATGCTGGCCACCCAAATAATTGGACCCAATTGTCACACTGGGACTGACTCCCCTAAAAAATTGCACAAAGGCCACTAAACTTACTCGCTCAGCTAACTAAGGAAATTGCGTAGATAGGTCGGAGAGATACCAAGTGCCCGTCCCTGTCTCCCTCAGAAAAAAGTTGCACAGTTTTTCCTATCAGTCATCTCGATAGTCGACTGACTGCTCATCTCAGAAATTGCGCAGAGAGATACCAAGTGCCCATCCCTGTCTCCCTCAGAAAATTGCATAGTTTTTGCTTTCAGTCATCCCGACATTCGACTGCCTGTTCATCTAAAAAACTATGCATTATTCATGAGAAGGCCTTTTGCTACCCATCAGTTAGCTCAACTCAAAAATTATGTAGACATGATTAGTAGGCCGGCCTCTCGGCCTCAATGTAGTTTCCCTTGCCAGTAGCCCCTAGCAGTAGACTGCCTGTTCCCTCTAGGAATTGCTCATTTTATGCTACTAGTGACTCTAGTAGCCAACTGACAGTTCCCTCTAGGAATTACTCAGTTTTGGCTGCCAGTGACCCCAGAAACCAACTGCCAATTCCCTCTGGGAATTATGCAATTTTGGTTGCCAGTCTCTAAGGTAGTTCCTCCTGAAAATTGTGTAATCCCTCCCTGCTGACCCTCATAGCCCGACCTGTTCATCCAAAAAATTGTGCAATTTTGGCCTTTTAGCCTCCACTTTCCGCTCATTCCGAAAACTGTGCAAACCCTGTCTGCTTTGTATTCTTGTATCCTAGACTATCCCTCCCAAAATTTGGGCAATTTTTCCTCCAAGCTGAGCCAGAACTTGCAGACAATCATTGTCGACTCAGATTTCCCGTCTCCATCACTTAGTGGCTCTTGCATAGTTTTCATTAGTAGTGCTCGGAGCCATCATCCCGCTTCACAACCTTATTGCCTCTCCTAGTCACCTACATCTGAAATAATCATGTGTCATGGTAGACTAGGAGGTTTTGGATTTGATGTCATCTCGTAATGAGTGACTGCAGGTACAGGTACACAACAAAACATGGCAAGATGACAAATGGGATGAATTAAGGGAGCACATGCAGAAGGATAGGTTCACCAATGAACGAACGAATGATGCATTTGAAACAAACGAACGAAAGAACATGCACCTTCGTGAACAGATGAGCCTATCAAGCCTTCCAACATGCAAGCAAGGAACAACATGTTAAAGCTTCATCAAGAGAACTAGGGACCATCGAAGACTCTGCACACTTCGGCATGTGAAGGTGAAACTATGATACACAATGAAGACGCCCATCACCCAGTAGCATTGAAGCTCGACATGCACTTCATTAACAACACGAATGTACCAGCACTGTCATTTCGAGTCATGTCATGAGTCGTGTCACCAACATCTCTACTATGGGCTATGTTGTCAATCAATGTGAGGTAACGTGGAAATCCAAGAGACCCACTTATTGAACAAAGAGTCATGTAAGTCAAAAAGTCATGGAAGTCAAATGGTCATAAGGGAAGTCAAACAACCATAAGGGTCAGTTTCACCCTTGGCTATAACTATCCCCTCATTGGTATGGCTTTGTAATTTACATGGGAAAATATTTGGTGTCATAATTCACATTGAATAGAAGTATCACTTGCCAAAGCTCCCAAAGGAATTCCATCAACTTGATAGAGACCATCAACCCTAAATCCAAAGTGTAAATTCATTTTTAGGGTTTCTTTTCCAAATGCATACCTTTCCATCAATGAATACTATCACAAAAATAGATACCTAGTTCTTCTTCAAATGGAGCACATACAACACATCTTGTAGATGAATGGTTTGACCTTGATTCAAGTGAAGAGTGAAAATACTTATCACTTTCATAGAGAAGGTGGAATTATCTCATGTATTATCTCTAAATTAATCTTCTTCACTAGCTTATCATATATATTTTTTAGAAGTTCCGAAATCATAAATATAGGCAACCAAATTCTTTCATATGGAGTCAATCAAAATTTTATTTTCTTTGACCTCATCTTTTCTATAATTTTTCTTAGCAACAGTTGGTGCATTTGAAGGGGGCTCCACCACTTTTCCCTACACATAGTCCAATACTTCATGTTCCTCCAAAGTCAGCTTTAAATTCATATGCCATGCATGATAGTCAAATTTTTCATTACACTTATCCTCAAGCTTGAGGTAAGATGTAGAGGCCATTGATACTTTTCGAATAATATTTGTCCAACAAATCTCTTAGTGATTTCTTTTCTCTCTTGCTTTGGATTGGTCTTTATCTAAGCTCTGATACCATGTTAATTTTTGTTAACAATGGTATGTTCTATGCTTGCAATAATTACTTCAATGTCTTTTAGATATCCCAATGACAATTTACAATTTAATTTCCAATAACAATAACATTAACCATTAATCACACTAATAATAACTATAGATAGAACATAAACAATAAATGTAGAAGATAAGCCAATACAAGAGAACAATGGGATTCGGAAAATGCTAGGGAAATCCCCCAATATGAGGAAAACCATTTTATCAATTCTTCTTATTATTATATCAAATGTTTAGTAGAGAGAGTACACCAGTAAAAATTGACTTGCCAAATCAAAGTCACAACAACCTTGTCAAATCTATAGTCAACAATAGTCAAATTCTTCCCTAACAAAAAATTAAACATTGGTCAACGCAATAGCAAAAAGTCCACAATGTAGCTTGGTCAAACCCAGTCAAGCTTAGCCTTCTTTTTTGTTCAATGTAAGCCCAAAATAGTCAATAAAAAAATGAACAAATTTTCTCAAAATATGAACTTTCATGTTGTCAGCCTAGTCAACATTCCCAAAAACCCTTAGTTCCTATCCAAATTAATGCAACCTTCCAAAACCAAAATTTTGGCATAAATAATTTAGTCAAATGAGGTCAAAAAGGCCTTGGTCAACTCTGGTAAAACCATGCAACAAATATTGAAATTTTTCCATCTAATTCGTCCTCTATCAGCCACATGTGTGAGAGAAGAATATTTTCTCCTATAATTTGTACAACCTAATCATATGAGGAGAGAGAATTGATGTTGTGTGATGATGCCAAATGAGGTTTGAGGTCTCTATTATTCATAAAATATGTTGATGGACAAGAGACATGTCTATTGGGATTCATGAGCCTACATGATGATGTGGCCAACCTTGAAAATTTGCACATGTGTGGGCTTGACCTCAAAAATATATTTTTCCTTATCCAAATTTGATGATCTTCAGGTCAATTTTGGTCCTCTAGAAAGAGGGATTCAATGCAATAATAATCTCCATCAAATGAATTGTCCAAAGTGGAATTTCGTGCTAGTTTCCAATTTTAATATAATTTAACATGCCATCAAATAGTCCATAAAATGGAGACAAACTACTTCATAGGTTATTGTACAAAATGTTATATCTTTCACCTCTGCAGTGCAACAGAATATTTATTCATGTTCTACCAAGAAGCCATGTTAGATCCCAATATTAATTAGTGTTACCAACCCAATCAGTGTATCGTCGAGTTCCAAGTTATAATGTAATATCATTCATGAAACATTCTACTTCCATATCCCTCTGAAGTCAATATATATTCCTTTGACTCATGAATTGTTCATCCAAAAGCACAAGGTCTTCTTTAATCATAAGACTTCTTCAAAATATGGGGTAAATCTTCTAATTAAGGCAATCATCTTAACATGAACCTATCCCTCTTACTGGGGCAACATTCTTGCTTCCATGTTGCTATAAGGTTCATGCTACATCTTTGACTTCTATAATGCATACTTTAAAACACTCTATCCCTTTCCATTCATGTTCCTCCAAAATTTTATTCTTGCTAGCAAAGCCTAGGAAACTTTTTTCGTTGACCTACAATCCTCACTAGGAGGACACAAAAGAATAAGTACAATTAAGAAAAATATATATAGATAAGAGACTATTCAATGGTAAAGAAAACAACAATAGTAGTAGAAAAACAAGAGCATTTATTGAATACTTATATTTTGAGAAAATTAAAATCCCTCTTAATTTACAAACTTCTTGCATACATCTGCAATTTTTTCAACTCCATTTGACATCTATCCTATAAGAAAACTTAATCCACATAATCATGCATAGGCTAGGGTTTATTCTTCATTTAGTAGAAGCAACCATTCCTATGGTATAAACCATAGACCTTTATTTTTCAAACACTTGCTAGGGTATATAGACCAACATACTGATTGCAACTTGATAAGATTCTTCCCTTAATCTTCTTCTCAACTTGTTGGGATTTTTGCAAACCCGAGACTCCCAAGCTAAGTACATATGCTATTGATGTTTTATAAGTTCAAATCCTCTTGGTAAATGAAAATTTTTTTAGTCCAATATCTTATTCCTATAACATTATGGATTTGATATTGTACCTTTGAAGAGGAATTGATCCTTTGTTCATGTTTCAATGTTATTTATCTTTTCCATGTCAACTTAACAGAGAATGTATTACTTTGAATCATGCCACAATTGATATTCAAAATATTAACTACTTGTATGCCACACTTCATGTTGCATTGTAACTTAGATCTCAAGTCAAGCCAACCAAGAATTTCTTCAAGATGTTTACATCAAGTTGTATATTTATATTTACTTTGTCCTTCTAAAATAGTATCATGGTAATCTTCACTAAAGAGATTTTGGTCTTTAGGTTTCTTGAATGAATTTGGATACCTTATAACTTGGATCATATTCCTCGATTCACAGAGGTTCATCACAATTTATTGTTGAAGTTTGAAGTGAGAAATTAATGTTGGGAAAGAAATCCTCAAGATGACCCATCAAAAATTTCAATACAAGTAATTATGTGGCTGTTGTAGTGGCTAAAACCACCCTCCAAAATTTTGGCCTTGTCATGCGGAAAGAGTTATTTTTGCTGACAAAACTAACCGCCCTAGGAGCCTAAGAATCTCTAGTGACAAACAAGACAATTAAGAGCAATCCTTCTCTAAACATGCATTATCATATGAGAAACCAAGTGTTTTTCGATCCTACCTGAAGTCCAACGCTGTTGCAGTAGTCTAGCCTCGTCGATCCAGATGAGATCCTCCTTCACTTTGAAACCTGCATACACTAACAATCAAACGATTACATAACACCTGAATATTCCATAAAACAAAACATATTTAACATATAGACCAAAGAGTATATGAAACAATTCATTAACAACAAATCATTGAGAAGAATGGACTTATTTGTATTAAGGAAACAAAAGAAACCATTACAACCTGAGCCTTGGTGTTGTGCAAGTTCCTCCCAGGGTCCAGCAAGAGTTTTCCTCTACTTTGACAAGCTCACCCACTTCCAATATGACAACAAGAAAGGATGGTAATCTCTCCTCACAAGTTTACAATGGAATTCCTAATTCCAGCAGCATCTACCCTTTGGAATGTTCAGCGTTCAACCTCCCCTCCTCTGGCCCAAGGCCTGTATTTATAGTGTTCTAGAGGAAGTTATTCAGTTCCAACATCAATGGGATACTCCCTCTTTTGGATGGCGTAGCTCCTCTCTTGATGGGATAAGTTCCTCTATCATAGGGATGCATGAACCATCTGGAGGCGCTCAATACACGTCAAACACTCTTCTAGAAGGCTCTAGATGTGACCACAAGTAACTTTTTAAAGATGAAACTCGCGCCTTTTGACCTTTACAGGGGTACGCACCCATCCTTTGGCTTACAGAGCGTACAAGTACGCAGGTACAATGATTTTGGGATGCGTACACGCAGGCAAGGTAGAGAGAACCTACGTACCCAGAGATAAACATGTTTTTAGTGACTTTCTCTCTTTTTTGAAGCTTGACATGAAGAGCAGAGGTATTAGGCTTGACAAGGAGGATAATATGAATATTGATGGAGCCATATTAACTGCAGATAGTCATGGTGACAAATTTCAGTGTAACATAGCTGAAAGGAGGCGCGAGACTATAAAAAGATGTAGGGAACATAGGAGCAGATACAAGGAATTAGTACAACAGTCTCTGAACAGTGCGTGCAGGAGATACGGCAGGCAACTGCTCAGTGTGCTACTCATCTGGTAGTAGTTCAGACAGAGTTGGGAGGTCTTCACGTGAAGATCTCCGCACTGATAGAATGACTCGAGGGTTAGTCATGATGTTTGTGTTGGGGGCCTATTGGGCACGGGATCCCCCAAGGCAATTTTTGGGGCTTAAATCCCATATTTTGAGAAGATAAGGAATGTGAAGGGAAGTTTTGGGGCTTAAAGCCTAGATTTCTGGACAAAATATACTCAAATATGAACTTTGCAACAGTTTCTGTGATGAAATCCTTCACAGGTCATGCGTTGGCCCACCTAGTCAGATAATCAGTCATAGTGATTATATACCTCACACTAGTCTTTTTCCCTGGTGGATTGATCAGTCCCACAAAATCAATAACCCATTTGTCAAGATCTGTAATTTTACTTGTGGTACTAGTGGCATTTCATCTCTTCTTGATTTTTTTCTTGTTCTATGGTAGATATCACAAGGTCGATAGTATTCCTTTGCATCTTTGTGTAATGTAGGCCACCATAGTCCTACTCTTAAAATTTTCTGCAAAGTGGCTTTCCCTGCATAATGTCGACTCGCTGCGCCACTATGAGCTTCTATCAAAATTATTTGTATTTCATGCTTAAGAACATACCTGTATAGTATTTCATCTAGTCCCAATTTATACAAATGCCCTACTACCAGTGAATTTTTTTTTGCCTTAACCACCAACTCTTTCTTCTATTGCGTAGTGTATTATGAAGGGGACATTCCTGTGGTTAAGAACTAAATAATATTAGCGAAGTTCTCATCTGCTACTGTGATAGAAAATAGCTATGCATGAGGAATATTATCCTCTATATTTGTTGGTTCTTCTCCTATTTCTATCCTCAACAAATGATTGGGTCCATCATTTAGTCTTCCTAGATTAACAATTACTTCAGAGTCATGTTCTTGAAATAGTAATAACCACCTGCAAATTTTTCCTCCTAAAACAAGCTTGTTTACCATATATTTTAGTGTTGGGTGATCTATGAACATCTTGAAATGTGATCCCAACAAATAATGTCTGAACTTGTATAATGCATATACCATAGCTAGACCTTCCCTTTCTGTATTTGTATAGTTCTTATCTGCTTTAGACAATTTTCTACTTGCAAAATCTATGGGGTGATCTATTTCTCCTACACCAAACTATGCCAATACTACTCCTAAATATATGCATGAATAATCCACATGAACATGAAATTTCTTATTCCATTATGGGAAAACCAAAATAGGCGTAGTTACCATCTTTTTTTTTAGTGTGTCAAGGCTCTTTTGACACTCTTCATTCCACAGAAATGTTACATCTTTCTTCAAGAGTTTTTCCATCGGTGTAGTGATCTACGCATATCCTTTGATAAACTTTTTGTAATATCATGTATGTCCCAGTGTGGTGTGAAGCTTCCTCATGGTCTTTGGTGGATGTAAATTCACAATAATAGTAATCTTTGCAAGATCCACCATCAATTCATGCTTACAAACAATGTGTCCTAGAATTATACTAAAAGGTACACAAAATATACACTTTTGATATTCAGAGAAATTTGATGTCGTATGAATTCGTTGAGCATCAGCCTTAAGCTTGCAACATGTTTCTTCAATAACCCAAACATTTTCCAATCATCAAAGTATACTTCAATAAATTTGTGAATATACTCCTTGAAAGTTGCGACCACTACTTGAAAATATGGCAACGACATTCTTCAACCCAAAATTCATCACTATATATTGATATGAACCCCATTATGTCGTGAAGGTGGTCTTATATCAATCCTATGGTGCAATTCTAATCTGATGGTATCCTGAAAATTTATCTGTAAATGAATAGGCTTCCTGACCTCCTACATTGTAAAATAATTCATTAGTGAAAGGAGTAGGTAATGGATCATGTATACATGCATCGTTTAACTTCCTTAAATCAACACAAATCCTAATTTCACCTTGTGTCTTATTTTCTTACACTACCATAGACTTACCCACTTTGATTCTTCCACAAGTTCAATGATTCCAGTTGCTATCATTTTCTCAAGTGCCTTATTCACTTTTTCTTTGTATTTTGGATTTAGTCTATAAGGTATTTTCTTAACTGGCTTCACATCAAGCGTTAGAGGAATTTTCATAACTCCCAAGTCTCCTACTATGCATTTCATATCTAAGAACTTAGTGGGGAATAACTCCTGATATTCATGCAAAAGATCTGTTACCTTTCTGACTGTGTTTTCATCCCAATAATATCATATAGTTGCAAACTTCAGCTCATCTTCTGACCCTATATTCACCTTCTTTGTTTTTAATGGCTTTGTTATATCAAGAATTCCTATATCAGGTCCATTTACTTCATGGTAAACCTAAGATTCTATTATGTCAATATTTCGAGGGTCTTCATCTTCTTCTGCATCGATGTTGTAGCATTCTAGTACATTTTATAGTTGTGTAGCCTAATCAGGCTGCCAAGTGAGTGGAATTTCATTCTCAAAAATATTATTTTTAACTTTTGAAGGGATGAATTTATGTATGGACATTCATCTTCAAATCTAAATGTCAAAATAAACCCATCAACCATCTCTATCTAGATCATAATAACATGTCGAAGTTTTGTTTCCAAATACCAGTTTTGAGGAATTGTCTCCAATGTATAGATGAACCATGCACCCATTCTTCTCGTGGAATCTCTTTCCATGTTGTCATGCAAATCTGGATGTGCTTGCTAGGATTATTTTGACCATCATATTTATCTATCAATTATGTGTCTACTTGACCAAACCTTACCCATATCAAGCTTTGACATTCTTGTCAAGTTCCTATATTCTTCTTATGTGTACCCCACCATCTAGAAGGAGTAGCTCATAGGGCTATATCCAAGGCTAATAATATTTGACATTCTGGTACCTTTTCTTCATATTCTTCAAGAAAAACATTTATATCACCCAAACCATCATAGTAAGGTAAATTACATACCTCAGAGGTTATACAACAAAGTGATTTAGTCATTCTTGCACATTATCTTGTAGAAACTTCATGTAACCTATTTTCCCAATTTTCTAATTCTTCTTATGAATCTGAAGCATAAGAGTTTACATTCTCCCAAATAAATTTTCCGTCTACATTCAGGTTAATCCATTCATCTTCTTTGGTTGTCACCTGATAGGTGTTATCTATATCGACTGCATTGTACTCTTCTTTAACAGGTTCAGTATACCTCTCTCCTAATGGATCTAATTAGACAATGACTCTCATATTGTTGTTTTAAAATATCATTTTCCTCTTCTTCAAGTTGATTATAGTCATGCTATAAAATTCCCAATCCAATCAAAGCAATGTAGGATAGGGGTTAATATCATCTACAATTTCTATTACCTCAAAATCTGTAGTAGTGTGCACTCCTTCAATGTCCACTCTAATGCACGATAATCTTCCTCAAGGAACAATCTTCTGTTGATTTTCCATTCTCAGCTGAATAGGTGACCATTGCAACTTTGGCTTACCCATTAGTTCCCATGTTTTCTTCATCATAACAGTAGTTTCAGATCCCTGGTCTAAAATAACTTGGTCCATATCATATTCTCTTATTTGTGGACTAAGCCTCATTTCCTTCTAGTTCTCTTTTGTCTATATAAATTATTTACTTCGTGAATTTCACTCAACGATACTTACTTAGATGCATAGGAGTCTATCAATTCCTGTGGTCCTTTACAACTTTATGATTTCTCGACGACTTCATACAAATTTGTAGGAAATATTTTAAAATACCTAGGTCCATATCTTGTGTCGCAACTACTATTATGTTGTTGTTATTCTTCTCCTTTGGCTACAAGCTAGATGTTGAAGCTCCTGTGTCCATAAAGCTTCACTTCACTTCCATGAAAGCTTCTTTTTCCTTGTGAATATTGAACATCAGTGCTTTCTCTGTGGTCTTTCTAAACCATGTATCTTCAACTACCTTCTTCCCATCTTCTTTTTAATTTCCCATCATAGTTCCACTCCTTGTTACAATATTAATGCGAGGCTCATATGTCCTTAGTTCCGTAGTCATCATCTGAATGTTCTGGGTGGGCTATGTATTCTTCTTTTCTTTCATTTATGGTATAAGTATCAAACACTCTTCAATGACATGGTCAAATGCTTTACAACACTTACAAGTCGTAGTCAAATTCTAACAATCTCTTGCAAAGTGACCTTTTTGGCCACAGTTATAGCAAATAATCTCATCTTGTCCTCGACCTCATTCTACATAGCCACCTCGGCCACTGGGTTGTCCACTTCCTTCATTTCCTTGTTCTTCGGCTTGCATTCTATATGTATCATCACCATAATCCATCATCAATTCATAGGCTTGTCAATTATTTTAATCATGTATCGCCGATTTATAGAACTTGCAAAATATGTTTTTTGCAGTCTGCACATATTTTTGTAACAAATAGAAATATTTAGAGTGATGTTCACCTCTAGTTCTACATATCTCGCACCATAAGCTAGATCCAACATTCAAAGGATTAGGTGCTCCACTAGCTAAGTAATTTATAAAAATAGGACATTTCTCTTTAGAGTGACCTTTTGCTTTGCATTTTGTACACCATATCTCTTCACGAAATTCTTTACTCTTCTTCATCTCCTGTAACTGCACAGTCAAGTTTTCCATCTGACTCTGTATTTTCTGCATACCTGTATTTGTATCACCTATCGGCAAAGCTTCTAACTTCATTGCCAACTCCAAATCTTTGGCGTGAGTCTCTATTTTTTGTTGTGTCAAGGGTAATATGATGTGTGGTAGCAGTGCAACTAAAAACATTTCCTTGTGCTGCTACAAAACTATGTCAAACCTCACTTGATCCAACAATACCTTGAACCTTTGATCAAATTCCCATACTGACTCAGTCGACCTTTGTTTTATCCCCTTTAGTTCTGTGATGCATTGTGACTCATATTTTGGTTTCTTGAATTATTTTATCAATTATGATTTAATGTATGCATAAGACTTGATTTGGTTGCTCTAATATTCCATTTACCAATTTAATTTTCGATCTATGAATGTTGTGGTGAGCTACACCTTTTTCACATTTTAATCATGGTAACAGAACAATTTCTTGGCTTAGGTGGGTTGGACCTAGGTTCAAAGTGTACTGCACACTGGAAAAAACCCTCAACCACTAGCCCTCTAAGTAGCGACCTGCAAACAGATCGCAGTCTCACCTGAACTAATTATGGGGGGGTTATAGAACTAGGTTTCTGCAGCCTGAGGGATATCACGTTGTGGCACAGTTGTATTCTTTTTATGCTTTAATTCTTATAAACAAATTCAAAATTATTTCACACTTATAATTTACTTTGCAAAGTTACATTCACCAACTAAGCATAACATAAAAGTTCATAAATTATACAATACTGAAATAAAGCATGGATAATAAAAAAATAAACATTGAGACACAAATTTTAGTGTGGTTCTTCCTAATGTGGAACTACATCCACAAGAAAATTTTCTTATAATTTGGAATTCTGTACAACAAACAATTCTTCCCTACGCACCCAGCTACAGGGTTTTTGCGCACGAAGCTGCAGATGATCTGCACGCTCAATTGCAGACGATCTATGCACTTAGCTACAGACACAGGCCTTAGCGCACACACTTGTGGGGCCTCACCCATCCTCCAAAATACAGACCACAAAATTATCACATAAACATATACTTTCCTTAATTTGATGCCTTCTTCTTTATTATTCATCCCTATATATATAATTACATAAGGGATTTACATCGTTATACCACCAAGGACCCGATACCATGATTTCTGAAATATAAGGGGCTATTTTTATAGCTCCAAATCTCACTATTATGGTTTGTGATGCTGCACTCATAGCCTAGGGCAACCCTTCCTTCCAGACCTGGTCCAAAATCTAAAAATAGTGTTTTATTCCCTGTACGTGACATTTCCCTGAGTTAAACGCGTGTATACGCGGGTTCATATAAACCCAACCCGAGTATATGTATTAAAACACTTAAAAAAATATAAAACTCCTTATTTTCGGATGGAGATCGCAGGTTTTACCTGCTGATCACCTGTTAGTGCCCGTGGCCTCAACTGTTCTCAACCAATTCCTAACTAAAAAAATACTTTGGAATTGGTATAAAAAGACACCAAAGGGAAGGCCTAAGGGAGGAGAGAAGAGAGAGAAAGGTTACTATACTGAGTTTTTCCCCCTGATTAGGTCTGAAGACCCTTGTGCCTTCTGTACTTCCCCCATTTGTACAGGAAACCCTTGTTTCCTTGTGATTTGATGTTCATTCCTTAGTTATGGCATCATGGAGTGAGGCTTGGAAGGAGATATGCTAGAGGCTTGAGGCGGGACGGATCCAGAAGGAGGCTATGCTTGGAGCCTGAAAAGGTTGCTAAGGTGATATTACTCTTTTTGTACTTTCTATTTGTCTATAATAAAGAAACACGTCTTGATTCCCGATATGCTTCTTCTTTATGTTTATGATGTTCATGTTTGAATTTCATGTATGAATGGATGTCTCAAAGTTTATAACTAACTTCCTTCTTGTATAACATAAAGATGATTTTTGTATAAATCTTTGTCCATATACTGCTGCATTCTTTGGAATTGTTGGTTTTGTAGGGCAAAGGAGCAAAAGGGACGTGAAGAAGGGTTTGGACCCTTGAGGAAC
>APFE031592808.1:0-39710 GCA_000404065.3 Pinus taeda | reverse complement strand
GGACATGCAATGCCCTCGTAGTGTGGGTATGTAGAGCCTCTAACCTACACCTCATCATTCACTATTATCTACTGTTTTTCATCACCTATCTCTCTCTTTCACCTCATTTTCCCTGTTAAACCACCCAGATCATTACATTAGATGTCATTAAGCATGATCAAGTGAACTTTGCTAATGTGTGACTGTTTTGTTTAGATTTTTGACATATTACAGGCATTCCGCAGCTCTCTGCCGATTCCGCAGCTAACTAATGATTCCGCAGCCATCTGGAGATTCCGCAGCCTTTTTGTTGTTCTCAAGGTTCCACGTGTCATTTTGCCAAACGAGCCACATGGGTATTCAGGTATCAAGGTGCTCGAGGTTCCTGTGCCATTTGTTCAAACATCCACATCATCCATACCTCCGGTCAAACAGGGGCAAAGATCTGGTCAACAAAGGCAGCTAATGGTGATGCGTGAGCTGTTTGGTCACGTCAGCTCAGACGGTGACTTGCCCGTGTTTTGCAGGACGTGGGGGACATAATCTAAGTTTGGATTTAATCCCCATGACGACCAGGACCTACATCTCACTCACGCAGGCTCATGACGTGTCTATTTAGCTTTAAATGCACATAACAGTTTGTTATTTTCAGTTTCTAGCAGCACGCATAGGCTATCCTTCAGATGCCTATAAATACTTGCGTCTGCGTACGCTTCAGAGACTTTTATTTTGTTGTATGTTGGTGAACTTGTTATAAATTTTAAGTGTTTTTAAAACTTTGTTTTTATAGTGCTGTTCTAGCACTCTTTGCTGTAAATTTCTGCATATGGAGCAATAGAATTACTGCTGTTTTGGAGCTTTCAGCACTTTGAGTCTTCTTGGGTTATGTGAATGGAGGGCCCCTGTTCATACTAGCCTTGTATAGTATTTTTATGATTCAGCATTCTCTTTTTTTGATTTATGTACAGCATTATTTGCTTCTCTTTAATTCATTTTGGATCCTTTCTTTAAGCTGATCAGTATTTCTTTTTGCAGGTTTTGACCCGGGATTATTTGTGTGTTCATGTGTTTGCTTTGCATCTAGTGGTAGTTTTAGTTGACAAATTTAAAGCTGCTGCTCCTTATTCTATTTTCATAATTAGTTTTTAGTTTTAATTTTCAAAACTGTCTGCTAATATATGTATGGTCTCTTACTATAAATTGTTTACCTTTTTAGAGATCAGAATACTAATTACTTGCAACTGGCTTTGAGTGCTTTTTAGACTAATCCTTAGCTACTATCTAATCGTGCTTTACACAGTACTATGTGATATAGGCAGAGAGTTAGAAAGAGAAAAATAATATCACTAGTCTTTAAAGTAGATTTTCTCATCTTTATAAGTTATTAGACTTACTTTTAGCTACTTCTTAATCGTGTCTTACACAGTACTATGTGTTAGAGGCAGAGAGTTAGGAAGAGATAAACTTTATCATTGGTCTTTTAAGTGATTTTCTTGTTTTATTGCAGCCGCATGAATGGTGTCTAATGCCATTAGAGAGTGGTTCTTTGCTTTCAGTTATTTTAATTCATTTTCTTCAAAGCATTCCTTTCTCAAGTAATTAGTTAGGAATCACTAATCACACACCCTCACTCATTTAGAATTCACTCCACACACACCATCACTCACTTGTTTATAAACACATCATCTCATCTTAGGAAGATAAAATAATCACAAACAACACCCCCAAACGACAAAAAGCTTTAAGAGGTTGCTTAAGTACATATAGTACACCTTCACTTCATCAGCTTACGAGCCCCAGGTTGACAATTAATGATATCAATTTAGGAATACTAAATTGACCAAACAGACATTGTCACCAAGTCTCCTCCCTACTTGGCCACCTATATTTCCTTCACCATTCGCTCATTCTCAGCTATGAGGAAACGAACGCTGGAGCTAGTGGCTTCAACATACGCTCTAGTTGCATCGACCAAAGCATCTGCGTCCTTGTGCACATCGGTCACGATCACTTGTTCTTCAACTTGCGCAGGGGATGTTCGGTCTTCCAAAGTTGGTACTCTATTAGGCTGCACAAATCTATGTTGAGATTCATCAAAGGAGTTGGTGTGCATCTCTCCTTCCAGGTGACCACCAAGGATCTCAGTGCCTACTTGGTCATTCGAGACTTTCTCATCATCTGGATGCATTGAAGCGGGCGAGCCAACCTCTCTATGGTGAGGCATGAGGTCGGTATCCTGTTCCAATTCCTACTGCTCCATGTTTGCATCCAACTATTCAAGATCCTATTCTATCTCATGAGCAAAGTCTTGCCCCTATGAGGGCTCACCCTATTCGCCTGATGCCAACTGTTTAGAAGAATCAACTACTTGTATGGGCGCTGCTTTGTCTATCTGCACATGTTGTGCCCATTGTAGTGTTTGTTGTTGGTGCACTTCACTCTCCTGTTGGAACAAATCTTGTTCTCTCCAGAGTTGCTCTCTCAGCTCG
This sequence comes from Pinus taeda, assembly GCA_000404065.3. Taxonomy (NCBI): domain Eukaryota; kingdom Viridiplantae; phylum Streptophyta; class Pinopsida; order Pinales; family Pinaceae; genus Pinus; species Pinus taeda. The sequence continues at coordinate 37,242 of APFE031592808.1, read as the reverse complement.
TGCAACTCCTTCTATGTTTCTTCCATTCTCTTCTTCTCCCTCTGCCTTCACGCGATACACCTGTCATGTTGCTAGCTCTTTACCGGAATAGCCTTAGTTGCTTGTTCTACAAGTGGATCTTTTCAAAAAATTTAGCTTTTTTTCTCCTCCATGTGGTCGACAATCTTTCTCTTCCCTTTGTCGTGCATAGGTATGTTGGGATCTGCTTCCTCTTTTTTTGTTGCTACTGCTAGTATTCTCCATGACGTTGCTTCATGCTGTTATGCTAACCACTCTACGGTGAAACCAACCTATTCATAGGGCCTAGAGGAATTGTAGAAGTACCTCCATGAGTCTTCCTTGGCCCAATGAAATGCCCCATGGATCCAGTTGAACTGAACTCTCAAGTTGTGATCCTTCAAAATGCAATGTGGGTCATAGGAGTTGAAGATTTGGAGGTCATACAGATAATTCTTCATCTGTTCTGCTTCATCATCCGCCTGTTTGATGTTCTTGATCTCATATAACCCAATCTACAATGAAAGAGTGGGCCAAGGTGCCTTATTCTTCTGTTGCAGTCTCGCTGTCAATCCCACTGAGATATGATATGATACTTCCTACATGATAAGCATGTCCAAAGTAAACTTTGTTAGAACATGTGGATTCTTCTTTGCACTGAACACTCAAATGAACGTGCCAGTTAGTGAGGCATACCAATCTGAAATGCCTAACAATGCCTTCATTGCTTCCTGTGACATATAGGGTGGATCTTGTTCAAATATCAACCTGTACATTGGGGTGACAAAGTGGTCAGATAATCGTATGATCACTCCTCTCAAGATGCACTCACACAATAACTTGAAATACGTGTTTACAACAGTCTTCGTCGGTGACCATGCCCACTCCATGCCCAGGAATTCATGTTGAGCATAGATTGCATCTAGAATTTAGGAAGACATGTATATATTTTCATGCATGCCTTCAGGCGACTGTCGAGCCTTAGTGACTTACTCCTTCCGCTGATGAGCCAGTATTTCAGACCAATTGCACGGTCTTCCTTCTCTAGCTTGGTCCAGTAAAACCACCCAACTTTGAGGGAAAGTCTCAGTGCTTTCTTGGCCACTCAGTCGACATGTGAATATGACCAAGTATTGGTATGCCTTCCTCAATATCTTTGTCTTATAGACCTGACTGGGTGTCATCCTGAAATGAGTTGGCTCCTTTACCCAATCCTTCAAAATGTCTCTGTTGTGACCTCTGTTGTTGGGCAAGGTGAATAGAGGAGTCATGAAAGTCATGGGCTCATCCATCTGATACATCTTATTGTAGTTTGGTGCCCAAAAGGTTGCAAGCTTCATCCCACTGACACTGCTCAAGGTCATCGTCTCGGGGTAAGTGTGAGAGATGATCTAGTGAATCATATCTACACATGGGAATGCGGGGTGTCTGCATGCAATATGGTACATGCCATACTTATGAATGTTCATGTACACCTGACAGTATTCAAGTTCTTCCCCAAAAGTACCTGCTAATGTTTCATTCACCTCTTGTCACTTCAGTTTGATTTTCTTGTCTAGATACAACTTCATATCTTCATAGATCAGCATGCTAGAGGACACCTATTCAATTGTTGTTCCAACTACAACACCATCAGTGTCCTGGGATCCTGATCTCTTGGAAGCCATTGAGACAGATGAACAATTGAAGGATCTGGAAAAAAGAATCATGCATGGAAATAAATATGTCAGTGAAATCAAAGAAAATATGGGGAAGGAAACAACACATACCTGGGAAACTAATAATCAATATTGCACAAATTTCACTAGGAGGCTGAGTGACCGGCTACCAGAACTGCGCAAAAGGCACTCTGAGCAGTCTGGGAGGCTGGATTGGCTACTAGATCTGTGAAATGTGAAATCCATTTGGGCAGCTCACTGTTGGGATTGCGCAATGCGCAATTCTAGCTGGGAAAGACTGCTGGCCCAGGGAAGGATTTGCACAATTTTTTGGGCCAAGCAGCCACTGACCTCTAGAAATTTACAATTCAGTCTAGGAGGCTAGTGTTGGGAAAGAATGTTCAAATATAGAGAGGAAGGTGAGCCTTCCTTCCCCAGATTGCACAATGCAGTCTTGGTGGGGGTAGAGCCTAGGCCAAGGTTGGCTTGACTCGTTGATGGGAAACTGAAAGCAAGTGAGTCAATGAAATGCATGACAACACTAAGTGATAGAAGAAGTGATAAAAAGTGCATGAAAAACATGAATGGAAGATTCAGCAAACATATCAACATGCATGTGGGTGAGGCCATTCTCCGGTTGGGCAAACGTCTATACAAAACAATTTCATGCATGCGACAACAGTGAGTAGTGACGAAAATTGAAACAGAGCTAGGAAAAGCTATAATATATGTAAACAATAACAGGTGTTCAAAGAAACCAAGCAAACAACACTCACACAAGAGAATACACAAAAAGCGACAGAAATTCTAAAAAAGACAAGTTGAGGTCGCTTACCCGTGAATAGTTGAGCTGGATGTGTCAAAGAGTCTTGGATGTGTTGTGGGATGTCAAATCTCAAGATCGATGTGAGTGAATGAGCTTTGATGTGTTGAATAAATAATTTTGGTCTCAAGACGCGCATGCCACAAATCTAGGAAAAAGTGACACTTGGAGGGAAACTTCTAAAAAAAACATAGCATGTAACCCCCCGCTGCTAAAAATAGCTCCCTAAATCATGGGATGCATTTTGCATGTTTTCTCTTGCTATTTCAGGAAGATCAAGTCATGCATGCATGCAAGTCAAGTTTCCACCGTCCCTGGTGGAACTAGTTAACCGGACTCTCCATGCATGCTAGTGGTCAACTGCTTGGGAAAAATGTGCATTCTTGACTGTCAGTTGGGCTAAATGCCCAAGGGGATTGTATAATTTCTGGGCAGAGCAACTGACTGCTACCCATATCTATGCAAATATTGGGCTGAACAATCTGTTGCTAGGAAAAATTGCACAAATCCTACTGGGAGAGTTGGCTGGTGGATTGCACAACTCTGGAGACCAACAGGCTATTAGAGAGGATTCCGCAATTCCTGGAGGGAAGGTTTGTTTCCCTCCAGGACTGTGCAATTTTCAAGGGGAAGCTGCTCAGCCTGCAGTTGGACCAAGTTCGGGTGAGGAGCCTGTGAGGGGAATGGGTCGACTGTGATCGATAGGCTTCCTTTATGTGAGGAACACACTTAAGCTTGAGTACTTTATGAAGAAAGACAAAGTTCTGTGTACGGTTGGTAGGGGAGGCTCCAAAATAGGCTAAGGAAAAATTTTGGAGGGTTGTTGTAGCTATTACAACACTCGGCGACACACTGGTAGAACTCCAACTCTCTGCATAGACCTTGTCCATGAAAAATGAGTCTAACACCTCTGAAAATATTGTTCAGTTCTTAGCTCATCTTGGCTTCATGCTAGCTTGATGTAAGATGTAGCATCTTCCATAATCCTAGTCAATTGACACACATTCCAAGCCAAGGAAACACAGTTGTTTTGATTGGGGTTGAGGGGTATATAAGTCCACAAGCAGTATAGTCGTCAGAGTCTTAGTTTCATCTCTGGTGTTTCTCCACTACCAACAGGCTTGGACAGTACCCCTATGGAGTCACATAGGAACACATGCATGGCTCCATTTCCAGCGAGCGGAGTTACTCACATCACCTCCCTGCGTAGGAAGCATTTCTCTTCTTTCACCTTATTCATTTCTCATTTTGATTTTTTTTTAAATTATGATTTTTTTAATTTTGATTTTCCTTGTGCATAGCACTTATTAATTTTAGAGGCGGAAAATGGATCCCAACTTATTGAGAGCAGAAGAGGTTGTTCCAGCAGAGAAGTAGTTTATTGTATCCCTGACGTGCTTGTTAAGGTTTCCCCCCTCACCTCACTCTACTTGACTGAGCTGACAAGGGTTAACCCAAAAACATTCGACTAGAGAAGGTGATACTAGTTAGCGCGCAAGCATTGTGTTTACACGAAGGTTCACTTCGAACAATACGTATTTTCCTTTGACGTATCATGGAATAAGAGTAACAAGTTCATCATACAAAGGAAATATGACAGATAACCAAGTAGTGAAAGTTTTACAAGCCCTCTTGTTCTTTACCCAGCTCGTTTCATGAGTCACACATGATTTCATGCAAAACTAACCTACAAATGAAACAAGCGAATGAACTAGCAACAAAGCCAAGGAAAAGCAAAAGCAAAAATGAGAGAAAAGAAAGCAGACAAACAAGAAAACAAACAATCAAGAAATCAAAGCATGAAAGAAAACAAGTAGGCAAGCAAACAATTGAAAGCAAACACTACTCCTACTCATACACTAACGGTGCATGGGCATGATCACGTGAAGTGATACTTCCAATGCAACCACCGGCGCATTGGTAGACCCATGTGGGTGAAGGCTTAGTCTGCAAGTAACCCAGTTGTGTGGACCGGCATACAAGAAAGATATAATAGTGAAGATAGCCACACTTCATGTTTCAAAGTGCCCAAGGGACATAAGTGAGTGCATGTGCATCACGGGCAGTCTGTGGACTTATCATGGTGTTGTGTGACACTACGTGCAACTTTGAAGCAAAAGCATGCTCTTGACTGAGACATGCAAGCAAACGAAAGAAACAAACATAACTTGCGTTGTGAAATTGCAATGTAAGACTCCTCCAATGCATGAGCAATGGGGTCATGGAGTTCGAGTGGAGGAAGAGTGATTTGTGTGCGAGATGGATCTTCAATGCATACAGATGAGTAATGAGGAGCCTTGGTGATTGAGCAATTCCATGATTGGAAATGAGACTAACCCCAAGAAAGCGAGGGCCTGACATAACCATTAGCTCGGGCTAAAGTGCCTCGCCAGTCTTGGGTGTATCAACTTCATCATCAGGTATATCATCATAAACCGATGGCTTCAAAATATCAACTACAATAGATTCGTGATCATGATCAAAATTGGAATAAAATGTATCACGACCACCACGATTAGAAAAATCAATGAATTCTTTGGCATACTCATGATTAGATGAATCAAATAGAGGGGTAGATGAAAAGCGAACAAACTCATCATCTGTGTTTCCGGAAAATACAGATGAAGGATCAAGTGAATCTTCAATGAATAACTTATCCTCTCCATTGTCGAATGATGAACTAGCATCCGTTGAGTCCTGCGAGTGATCAACAATGGGTGCATCTGTTGAGTCTCAAAACTGCCCTTTCCTTAGCAACTTTTTTCATCCCTCCTTCTTTGTTTTTCCATGAAGAAATGCATTCCTATCATCAATAACCATTATACATTGCCTTAAGGAGAACATTTTAGTGATTTACATGTTATACTTTTATGTTTGCTATTTGAATGAGCTTTTGTCTTTTAGCTACGGAACGCAACCCATTCTACAGCTAATCAGTTGTTCCGCAGCTACTTCCTATAGAAATTTTGAATAATATAACACTTATTCACAAAGATTATCCTGATTATACACTATTTGTGGAACATGCATAATACATAACCTCCTCTACTATTGATCATCAATTTGCGGAATTAGAAACAATTGCATGCACACATTGAAACATCAATCACACATATCAACACAGTATGTAATGGGGAAAGCATACAACTGAAAACACCCAACTATTTGTATACTATAATGATAGAGAAAATGTAACAATACATAGTACAATACTCCTTGCAAGTACTCAGTACTTTCTCCACCTGTTACACACAAACTAGCTCAGATCCGAACAAGTCACAGGTTCAAATCTCCTCCGTTGTTTGCCTACCTCCACTGCGCAATCCTGCATGAGAATAGATGAGAATGGATGATCCAAACTCATATTTCCCTTGTGTTTCACTGCGCAATCCTCATTGGCAATCTCAATCCACTAATTGTACAAATATCATGCACAACTATAGTCACAACTGACAGTTGTCTTGCCCTTTCACTCACCTCTAACACTTGTCTCCACTGAACTGTCCATGCACTAAGTTAACTGATGTATTCTTTAGTTGATTTATGAGTTAATAATTAGTGAATTAATTAATAATTAATTCACACCACTCATCGCTAGTTTAGTTGTCAGTTAGACTAAAAACAACTAGTTCAACTAAGTCAAACTGAACACAACTCCATCAACTCCTCAATCAACTCCACCAAACTGAGTCACTTGAGTTCTAACTGAAGTCTGCCATGTAATAGCTCAACTAACCCATAGGAAAAGCATATTTCCTTCTGACAATTGCATGTGCCACATCCGTAGCTCAAACTGAAGTGCTGCAAGAGGATAAGATAATGTTTATAGTCCAAATATTATTAAGAGCTAATAATATTCGACTGTTCTATTTTTAGACTGGCAGTCTAAAAATAGACTGTGCCCATATGTCTAAAATAGAAGTCTATCTATTTTTACCAACATGACCAATCATCCATCAATAGCATCCTGCAACTCATAGACCATGATCCATATGTCTAAAAATAGACTCTGCATCAAAAATAGCATGCGGACCCACTTAGTGAAGGCGACTTCTTTTCACTAAGCTCCATCATCTTGTTGCATTTTCAACACTCCCTCTCAACAAGATATGGATTACCTGCAACCCCTATCTTGCCTCTGTGGTATTCGAATTTGCTCCTAGTGAGCGCCTTTGTTAAGATATCAGCATCCTGATCCTCCATGGGACTGTATGAAAGTAACATGATTCTCCGTTGCACACAATCTCTGATATGATGGTACCTGATGTCGATGTGTTTGGATCTATCATGAAATACTGGATTAGTCGAGAGTTTAATGCAACTCTGGTTATCACAATAAATCACAGTAGGCTCCAAGTGTGGCCCGAACAACCCGACCAGGATCTTCCTCATCCATATAGGCTCGCATGTAGCCAAACTTGCTGCCTTTGAGATAACGCAATACATGCTTTCCTGCCTTCTAGAAGAGCTTGGTTGGCTTAACCATAGCTTGTGAAAGTTGGTTAACAGCATAGCATATATCGGGTCGTGTATTGACCAGATACATAAGCGACCCCACCAACTGTCAATAAACAGTGGCATCCACTACCTCCACTGAAGTAGCATCCTCCTTCTTCCAACCTCCAGGAAGAGGAGTATCAATAGGCTTGCAGCCATGCATGTTGAACTTCTCCAGTATCTCCCGGGCATACTTACCCTGAGAAACAAATAGTCCATTACTGCGCTGCCAAATTTCCAATCCCAGGAAATAATGAAGGAGGCCCAAGTCCTTCATCTCAAACTCTCTAGCAAGAGCCTCCTTGCATGAAAGTATCAACAACTCATCTCCCGTCAAAATAAAATCATATACATAAAGTACAATGATCAACAACTTACCCTCCACCACAATCTGGTATAGGTTAGGATCTGCCTCACTCTTGGAGAATCCAAGTCTGGTGAAATAATTGTCTATCCGTGTGTACCAAGCACGAGGTGCTTACTTTAACCCATACAACGCTCCCTTGAGCCTACACACATGCGACTCGCTGTTGAAGATCTCGAAACCTTCGGGCTGCTCTATGTATACCTCCTCCTCAATGACTCCGTTGAGGAACACAGTCTTCACATCCATCTAATGAATGTGCCACCCCATCTGTGCTGAGAGAGCAAGAATCGTCCGTATGGAAGAATACCTTACGACAGGTGCAAAGTTCTCCTCATAATCGATCCCCTCTATCTGTGAGAAGCCTCGGGCAACAAATCTTGCCTTGTACTTCTCCACAACTCCCGTCAGCTACCTGCTTCACTTTGTAGATCCATCTTGAACCCACCACTGATTTCCCCTCCGGTCTTGGGACAATCTCCCATGCACTATTTCTAACAATCGAATCATACTCTTCCACCATGGCATCTACCCATGCGGGATCCTCCATAGCTTCCTTGAAAGAGGATGGCTCAGTCATGACACATTTTCTCACAAGAGCCATGTATCCAGTGTACCGATTAGGTGATTGTCTCTCTCTGCGTTGTGTTGTAGGTGGTCCTCCAACCTTCTTTGCATCTTGAGCCAGTTGCTAAGCTTTTGTAGTGCGCTTTAGCCCTCTGATGGTTGGCGCTGCATGAGTGGTCTCTTCCACTCCATGAACTTCATCTTATGGTTGATCCACATCTTGAATCTCATCCTTAGGAACTAATAGCTCCTCATCTGCATGCAAGTGTGGCTCCCTCTCAAGCGAACACTTCATGGCTTTCTCCTCCTGAAATTTGATATCCCTTCACACAATAGTCTTGCGACTATCTGACAAATACACACGATAGTTGTGGGGCGTATCAGTGTACCCCACAAATATCCCAACCTCTACAGTCGGATCCAACTTCTTCCTGGCATCCTTCGTCACATGCATGTAAACAGGAGAACCAAAAATCCTCAAATGGGAAATATCAGGTCTCTTACCAGAATAAGCCTCCTCAGGTGTACTCATGCCAAGTATCTTTTGAGGACAACGGTTCTGCACATATACTGCAATATTGCATGCCTCCACCCACAAGTGAAGGGGTAGGCCCTGATCATGCAACATCGTCGGTGCAACACCCACGATCGTTCTGTTCTTCCGCTCAGCAACCCCATTCTGCTGTGGGTTATGGGGAGCTATGAGCTCTCTTCAAATCCCTTTTGCGCTGGAGAAGTCCTTGAACTTGCCAGAGATGAATTCACCACCATTGTCACTCCTAAGAGCTTTCACCTTCTTCCCTGATTCCTTCTCGACCGGTGCTTTGAACTCACAGAACTTTGAGTATATCCCACTCTTCTTCTGCATGAAGAAGATCTAGCACTTTCGAGAGAAATCATCAACAAAGATCACATAGTACTTGTGCTTTTCTGTCGAAGCTACTGAGAATGGTCCACACACATCTGTGTGAATTATATCAAGGATCATCATGGTGCGACTATCCTTCTCGTGAAAGGTGGCTTTCACAAATTTTCCCAAAGTACACCCCTTGCACTGATCTGATTACGCAAGAGTGCCTTTAGGAAGCCCAGTTGAAATCTACTGCAGTATCTTCAAGGCTCCATGGTGAAGGTGGCCCAATCTCCATGCCACAGCTCGCCATCATCCTGGCTCACCACTCCTTCTGCCTTGCATGCCATTGCTACGCAGCCATCTACATGCAACTGATAAAGGTTCTTGATTCGAACCCCTATCTTTCGGGTTTCTCCAGTTGTCTTACTGCACAGGAAAGCCTTTCCCTCACTGAAAACAACATCATATCCCTTGTCTTCTAACATTGCCACATAGATAAGATTCTAATTCAATCCTGGAACATGCATCACTTCCTTCAATACGAAGGGTTTACTAGACTCCATCTCGATGTACACTCCAAGATTTTTCTCATCCAGATCAGAAAAAAAAATCTCGATCTCCTGTCATGTGGAAAGACGCACCACTGTCCAAGAACCATACCGATCCCATCACACTTGATACCAAGCATGCGATCAGCAAAAAATCTAGCTCAAACTGTGAGGCTAAGGCCTCTCCTGCTGTAGATCCAACAACTTGCTTATTTTTCTTCTTCTACAGACAATTTGTAGCATAATGTCTGTGTTGGTGACAGTGAAAGCACTTCACCTTGGACATGTCCTGCTTCTTGCCTTTCGCACCGAAATGAGAAGCTTTCTTGTTCTTCCCCTTTTTTGCTTTGGCAGCGAAAGCGCAATTTTCTTCATCAGATGCCTTTGATGAAGATCCGTCCCTGGTATTCCGCCTAATCTCCTCTTGCACAAGATCCGACCAAAGTCTCTCCCATCCTGGCAATTTCTCCCGACCATTGACAGAGTCCTGATAGGAATGCCAACTCTTTGCAAGACCAAGTAGAGCCAAGCTCACCAAGTCCTCATCATCACAATCACCCCCACACTTCCCAGCTCATCCCGACATTGGGTGAACTTCGTGAGATACTTGGGCATACTGTCGCCTTTCTCACACTTTATGTTTCTGAGTTTATCCTTGTGTGCGAACTTCCTATGGTCGCTCTTGCTTTGGAATAGATCTGTCAACGCTTTCCACATCAAGTATGGAGTAGCCTTTCCATGGAGGCTAGACACAATGTGATCCCTCATGCCCTCCAACAGAATCCTTTGACACTTTGTTGTCTTCTTTTTCCAATCTGCGACTTGAGCATCATCAATAGGTTTTGGGACATCCGCATCTATGAACTCCTTCAACCCATTATCATCTAACACCGCCTCCATCTTGTCTTTCCATGAAATATAGTTCGAGCTGCCCTCAAGGGCATACTCCAATCACAATTCTTTGAAAGACATTTCAACTTTGACACCAAGAAAACATTGTTGCAAATTCGAATTCCACCAGCTCAAAACTCAACCGCTTCCGATCTAAAATTCGTGTGAACGAAGTATTTCTTGTACAAAGATTGACTGTATGGGCATTCACCGGATATCTCACCTTCCAAAAGAAGGATGAATCTAGATGTTACCTCGCCCGATTACAGACTCTGCCTCAAGAAATAAAACGTAGACACTTTCTGAATAATAGATCCGATTATCAATCCTCGCTTTGATATCCTGTAGAAATATCTTCTACAAATCAACCTGCTCCGATACCATGTAGAAATTTTATGAATAATATGACACTTATTCATAGAGATTATCCTGATTATACACTATTTGCGGAATCATGCATAATACATAACCTCCTCTACATTGATCATCAATTTAGTAGTATTAAGAAACATTCACATGCACACATTGAAGCCTCAATCACACATATCAACACAGTATGTACTCGGGGAAAGCATAAAGCTGAAAAATCCCAACTATCTGTATATTATATTGATTTAGAACATGTAACAATACATAGTACAATACTCCTCGCAAGTACTCAGTACTAGCTCCACCTGTTACACAGAAACTAGCTCAGATCTGAATCAATCATTGGCTCAAATCTCCTCTGCTACTTGCCTGCATCCACTACACAATCCTGCATGAGAATACTGATGAATGAATGATCCAAATTCGTATTTCCCTTGGATATACCACACAATCCTCATTGGCAATACTCAATCCACTGATTGTGCAAATCACATGCACAACTATAGTCACAAATGATAGCTGTCTTGCCCTTTCACTCACCTCTAATACTTGTCTCCACTGAACTGTCCATGCACTGAGTTAACTGATGTATTCTTTAGTTGATTTATGAGTTAATAATTAGTGAATTAATTAATAACTAATTCACACCACTCAACACTAGTGTATTTGTTAGTAAGACTAAATACAACTAGTTCAACTAAGTAAAACTGAACACAACTCCATCAACTCCTGATCCAACTCCACAGAACTCAATCACTGAAGTCCTACCTGAAGTCCTCCATGCAATAACTCAAGTAACCCATAAGAAACACGTATTTCCTTCTGGCAGCTGCATGTGCCACATCCGTAGCTCGAATTGAAGTGCTCAAAGAGGGTAAGATAATGTTTACAGTCCAAATATTATTAAGAGCTAATAATATTCGACTGTTCTATATTTAGACTGGTAGTCTAAAAATAGACTCCGCCCATATGTCTAAAAATATAAGTCCATCTATTTTTACCAACATGACCAATCATCCACAAATAGCATCCTGCAACTCATAGACCATGATCCATATGTCTAAAAATAGACTTTCGCCAAAAATAGCCTGCGGGACCACTTAGTGAAGGCGACTTCGTTCCACTAAGCTCCATCATCTTGTTGCATTTTCACATACTGGGCACGAGAAATGGCTTGTTCTTTGGTAATGCATCCACCCATAGCTATATTGCGAGCAATTGGAGCGACGAATGACTGGGTAAACCATTCGGTGAGAAATTGATCAACAATCTCGAATTTGATCAAGCGACGTCTACGTCTCCATTCATGGATAAGATCAGAGATGTGTGTCACAATATCTTGCTTAACTGATATGAGCAAATAGGTGTCAGTTTCATAATGAACCGACAACTGGAAGTGCATGAGGAAAGCCATGGCTAAAGAGTTGAAGTCATAGTAAGTACTTTGAGGAAGCTCGATGTACCACTTGGCTGCAGCACGAGAGTTCGTTAGAAAAGACAAAGATGAATAGAATCATCAACGTAGGAATTTGAAGAGCACTAGAGGTGATATGTCATCACATGGGCTTCAGGATCCTCTTTTTCTTTCCCATCAAACTTAGGACAATCATTCGGGATCTTGGACGAAATTGGAGGCTAGTATGGTGAATGGCGAATTGAATCATTCGTGAGTCGAGACACATATGGAAACTCTAGTGTGGCCAAGAATGACAATTGAGTATTGAAAGGCAATGGAGGTTGATAAGCGGGTCCAACTGGAGGATCCCATCCCTTCTGGTAAGGATTTTGGCCATATGGCATTTGATTCTGCCCCCATTGTAGGTTACCTTGGCTGTAAGGAGGATTTTGACCTTGAACACCTTGGAACTATCTGATCATAGGTTGCTGATAAGAAACATATGGGTTAAGAGGTTGTTGAGCCTGTTGACCTTGGACATATGGATATTGCACCTATTTTCCCTGAACATACGGGTTTTGAACCTGTTTCCCCTGAACAAGAGGATTTTGGACCTGCTGTCCTTGGACATAAGGATTGTACACTTGTTGCCCTTGGAGATAGGGATTCTGGACCTGCTTCCGTTGGATAAAAGGATTATGGGCTTGTTGCCCTAGGACATTAGGATTTTGGGCCTGCTACTTCAGGACTTGACCCTGGCCTTGTCCTTGCAAGGGTTGACCTTGTTGATATGTATATAAGGGTTGCTGCTACCTAGGTTGGATCTGTTGCTGCAAGGGTTGACCTTGTGGCTACAAAGGCTGTCCCTATGGCTGAAAAGTTTGGCCCTATGAAGACATGGGCTGGAAGGTTTGTGGAGCATACTGTATCTACTGCTGCATGGTTCACTGCAACTATTACGAGGGTTTCCCCTGCGGTTGTTGCAGTTGTCCTTGTTGCGATATCATTTGCCCTTGCTATTGCGTGAACGAGCCTTGCTGCAACAAAGGTTTCCCTTGTTTCTGTAGAGGTTGTCCTTGCTGTTGCAAGGGTACTTGAACAATTCCTAGGAAATTTCCAAAATGAATCTGGCCATAGTCACCCTGAAAAGTGGATGGGCCAGGTTGAACGTATTGCCCAGACTGAAGGACGTAAGGTAGATTGACCATTCCTTGAGAACCATATGGAACATAAGGGAGCCTCATAAGGCTACTGATACTAGAAATTTCTTGACCCAGACGAACCAACGAGATTTTGAACCAGTTGGTACTAGAAATCGCTCGATCTAGCAGGACCACCAAGGTTTTGGATAACACCAGAAGAAGGCTGGTTTAGCCCAACCATGTGAGCCTATGAGCTACTCACATTGGTGGTGCCTGACATCATATAAACACTTAGATTTTCCCCCCAAGATGGTGGCACAATATGTCCACTTACTGGAGGGATCGAAGAATTGACAGTAACATTCTTCGAGACCATCGGTTGAACTAGGAGGGTAACGAGGACGGACGAGACAAGGGGGTTCAGAACGGTGGGTTGCACCGGGACTGAGGTAACAACCTGTTGGTAGGTTGGGTTCAAAATGAATGGACCTATAGTACGCATGGCGCCAGACGCCCAAACAAGGTTATCATAAAGTGATGAGGCACTAGGTGTACCTGAGACCAATTGTGCCAAATTCACATAATTAGGTGGTAAATCCTGATACACACTGATGGGAATGCTCTCTATATAGGGGAAACCTTCAGGAGGAAATTGATGTTCCTCATTTTCGACAGTGTGTGGAGTAGAAACTTCTGATTGATCCAGAGAGGTAACTGGAGCATCGCCTTCAGGTTCCATAGTTGGGAACAAATGACGACGAATGACCGAAGATGTACGAGGGGATAATTCCAAAGGAATACCCTACTGATCGCACAGATTGTACGAACACTACAGTGATATCACAATAGGGTCGAACAAAGGATTTAGAGGATATATAACCAGTGCAAGCTGACTGTCAGTAGTTGGCGAACTCTCAGGAGCCTGGACGGGATTGTCCAGAGATTCTGGGCCAATATCAACATGTGACACACTATCTGAAGTAGGTGGAGGACGAGATGACAAAGATTGAATTCTCAGAATGATTCTGAGTTCAACACCTTGGTCCTCGAGTGACTCTGGTAATTCAGGAAAAGGCTCCTCAAACAATCTTTCAGACGAAGGAGAGGAAGAGGAACTAGGTGAACCAGATGGTTCAGCCACAATGACCTTGTCTTAGTTAACATGAAAATAGAGATAAATTTCAAGGATTTAAAATGTACTTTAGGAAAAACTCACGATTTGGTCTAGAAACGACTAAAAGGGTGTTATAAGAGCGTGGGCAATCAATTTTTTAAGACGCATGAATAAACTAGTGTTCTTTCATGTTTTAAGAGTCGAGAAAGAAACAAATATGACTCTATCACTTTCGATTGGAAACAAGCTCGAAAGGACAAGTGCTCGAATGATATTTTAAGTTTAATGAGTCAAAAAGATCAAATGACTACTCTAGATGATCTAGGTAAAATGGATTACCAGGCAACCGTGAACTGCAGAATACCTCCCGGCGAACCGAGAAGTACGGGGTAGGAAATCTCCCCGAATGCTGTGTTTGGTGTATCATGTTTGCAAGGTGACAGACTCGGCTTCCTATGGATAAAGGATTGTAGCCTAGAGGGGTCTCCTGTTATATACTCGACGATACATGGAGCACAAATCTGTACTAGCGCTGTCTAGTGTTGAAGCTAATGACAACTGCTAGGTTTAAAGATGGCAAAACATGTCTCTAGCCTAGACCTTCTAAATGTGATTGTTAGGTTTCAAATGCACCTTAGGTTAATTGAGTTCATTTTAAAGTTTATCTTGAATTATGTCTTAGTTTTCAGGCCTTAGTGATGTGACTCGAAAAGCCCTAAATCCAGAAAATGAGACAAGACCCTTTCAATTTGATGAATTGTCTACACTAGAGAGGGTAGAAAACACAGTCAAATGCAAACAACCAAGCAACCGAAAGCCAAATGATTTTTCACTACTTCACTTTTCAAGAAAATAAACTAATGAAAAATACATTCCAATTCCTAATTTCCTAACAAGTACACTTGAACAGTCCTTTCAAAAGCAAAGAGAATTATTTTTTCTTTCCAAATGCCAATGCAATCCTAGTCTTCAATGATGCTAACTAGCGTAACATATTGATGCAACAAACTAGATTTTTTTACTTTTCATGAAATGACAAAATGAATTTCTCATAAAACACTTCAATGAAAATTTTCGAGACAATCGATTCTCAAGCAAATGAAAAACACGAAAAGAGAATCTCTTTCAAACTAATGACACAACGAATTTACCAAAAACAAGACAAGCAATGTGACTTATGCTGAAAAAGAGATGTTTAGACAAGCAAATGAAACTCTTCAAACTTGTGTAACGAAGGTCAAAGCCATAGAAGGACCATAAATGAAATGCAAAGAGTAAATGCACCAACAACTTGACTCACTGAGTCGACAATTAGCTGAATGGATGACAACCTAGATGCCCTAGTGCCACTAACCATCCAATGACCCAATAAATCAAGCGAAAAGATGGAAAATCAATAAGCAAACAAACCAAATAAACATGTGAGATGACACATTATATAGGAAATCAATCGATAGTTGCATATATAATAAATCAATAATAGATTACAACCATTGTCTTGATGTTGTTGTTCTCCTCCAACAAAACAAAGTTCCCACACACTTCCGTTAGCATTCCATGATGGCCTCAACAATGATAGTTTTAAGGCTCTTCCCTTTAGTATTCACGCTAAACCAAATTCACACTTCTCCCTCAAACACAACTAGAGATCTACAACTATGAATAACTTGCTATTTACTCCAAAATAAATTAGCACCAACACACCAACACACCAACACACCAACATTAACACTAGCTTGTGCTTAGTGAAAATGGAGGTTTATATAGCATGAATGGATGGGAGATGGTTCCTCTTCTCATGGGAGAAGATCTTATCTCTTGAGGTAGTTCCATCCTTATAGGGGAAAGGAGCCCAAACTAACATCCTCGACTCCATCCTGCTCAACCATTTACTAGATTTTCGTTATGAAGCTTCTAGAGCTGGAAGCTTCGGCTCCTTATTTAAAAAATTTCCAAAAGAGGATCGACGCGACTGAAACAAAGCTCAGTCGCTTCGGTCGGTGCTCGGGACAGTGTTAATCCATGCATATCAGCATGAGGAGGACAAGGGTCATTAGCACTGGTCTTGTAAACTGGGAAAAATAGAAGATTTTTGGGAAATGATGCAAAAGGGAATTGTTCTGCTCATGAAGAGGGACACAATGGGAGTTTCTTCATGATGGGAAAGAATGTAGGGTTCACTGTAGAGGTCCTCAAGGATCATGGAACGAGGAGTACAGGGACAGTGACAAAATGTTGTGTGACATGCAGAAAAGGGTCTCTAGCTGTCATGAGTGTCAGGTATTTGAAGGGAAGAATAAAATTTTAACTTTACCTCTGAAGCCTATTTCAATGGAGGTGCCTTTTCAATGGGGATTAGAATTCATCGAAGAGATTCATCCAATTTCATTAGCTCAAAACAAATGGATATTGATAGCTAAAAATTATTTCACTCAGTGGATTGAAGCAATTCTGACTAGGTAGGCCACAAATTTAGTGACTATTCAATTCATGGAAGGTAACATTCTCTCGAGATTTAGTGTTCTCATAATATTATTACTGATAATGTTGTTGCATTTAAGTCTAAAAGAATGATTTATTTCTCCAATAAATATAACATAGTGCTTGGTCACTCTACTGCCTATTACCGACAAGGCAATGGTCTGGCAGAGTCCTCTAACAAGAGCTTAGTCAACATCACAAAGAAATTGCTACAGGAGAACGAAAAGACTTGGCATAAGAAATTGATCAATGCATTATGGGCAGATAGGGTAAGTACCACGAAATAAATTGGGATGTCACCTTTCCAATTGGTTTATGGAGTTGATGCTATTTTTCCTACTTCCCTAGGAGTTCCAGTAATGAAATGATTTTAGGAAGAAGAGGTGGAACCAAATGATATGCAGAGGAGGATTAATAAAATGATACAGTTGCAATAGGCTAAAGATGAAGTCTACAATAACACTCAGCTGATTCAGGACAAGATTAAGAGGATTCATGATAAAAGGATAAAAGCTGATGATTTCAAGACTAATGACATTGTGTTGAGCCTTGGGATGCCAAGAATGAAGAGAAGCGAAAGCATGGAAAATTTGAAAATTTATGAAGGGACCTTATAAAATTGCAACTTTTCATGGAAACAATTCCTATTTGCTGAAAGAATTGACAAGGGAGCTACTTGTTGGAGGGTCTATTAATGGAAGGATAATCAAACACCATTTCACTTGATTTCAGCTAGTTTAAACACATCATTGTACATACCATCTTTATTTTTAGTATTGAAAGTGTGGGTGGTTTCCATTAGAAATTTAAGACCAAAGTTAAGGCCCTCAGTTTCTAATGCGCTGCTACCATATGTAATAAAAGTCATAGTCAATCAAGTTAGTCTGAGTTAGTTGGTTAAGAGTCAATAAAGCACCCAATGGATAAGGCTACTAGTCTACGGTGTTCTTGGCACCTCATAGGGAGGATGCCATCCCCATTGGAGCCTATGTTGGGGTCCTATGTCTAGGAATCTTGCTCATGTTAGTCTTGTTATGTATCTAAGGCTAAATGTGTGAATATTAGTCATGATGACTTGACTATTATTTTTTAAAAAGGTCTAGGTTTTGATCAAGGGTCATGTAAAGGTGTCTATTTTTGCTAAGAGTTTGTTGGGTCAATTTATTGAGTAAATTAACACTAGTATTTTATTATCAATCCGGGCTTGTAAGCTTGGAAGCATGTCCAAAATATATGGATTTCAGTTGTAGTCAATTTTAGAAGATGAAATATAAATATTGAAAGAAATGCATATTACAAATATAAACTCTAATAATTAATTTCTAATTCACTTATGTAATATGTGAGGGATGAGGCTCCTAACTTAGAAGAAGCAGGTTGTCCTTCCCTATGATACTATTTCCATGAAGAGAGAAATCCGAAAGCACTAATTAAAAATGGTTTATGATGCATAAGATGTAAAATAAGAGGCTCCTAACTAAGGAGGACCATGTTGTCCTTCTTCACAATTCTTTGCTTCAAACCAGAAATGTAGAAATAACTTTAGATAAGAAAAGGAGAATGAAATTCAGTTTTAGTTCAAGATCAAATAGAAGGGGAATTTAACTTAAATTCCTGTGTGTCCCTTCATATGTAGATTATAACTAAACCAATATTCATTCAGAAATCATCACATATCTAAATACATTTGAAACAAGAACTAATTTATGAAAACTATGAAAATTTAACCAATAAGTGCACTTAGCTTGGTGTGGGGGCCCTCCACCCTTGCCTTGCACACTTGAAGAAATATCAGCTACAACAACTTCAATAAATCAACCAAGAATGAATAGAAAATTGAAATGAAACAGGTTCTTCAATTAACTTTCAGTCTTCAAAGAGTCTCAAAATCAGATTACATAAATTCTACCTCCTTAAGCCTTCAATAGTCTTGGCTTAAATAGAGAAGTAGTAAATAAAATTGACTAAAAAGTCTCTAACAACCTTATCTATCATAATCCCATCTATCCTGGTCGAATCCACCCATTCAGTTACACAACATTTGGAAAAATCACCAAAATCACTATTTTTGGCCTATTTTCTAGGGATTTCCTGAATGAATGGTCGTGTTTGACCAACTTTGACTGGACCTGTTTAAGTTCAGTTTGATTGAACCAATAGGAATTCATTCAATCTTAGTTCCCAATCTTTCTAGAAATGTGCTTAGCTCGTGCCCAGGTATCCTGCAAGTATGACTTCAATGGAGCCATTATAGGAATTTATGATCCTATCCAAAAATGCACTTAAAATCCATTTTTTGTAAAAACATCTAAAAATTGCAAAACTTAATCTATAAACCTGGATATGCATAAATTGGCCAAAATAGGGTGTGTATGGATGGTAAATGGATGGATAACATGGAAATTAGGTGTATTTTAGTAAGCAAAATTTGATAAAAAACGAGGGCCAACAGAGTTCGATGTCTAAAGTCATGTGTTTTCCTTACTAAAGGGAAATCATAAGAAGTCTTTGGTCACATTACAAAAATCATGTTATGCATATCCTTAGTTATTATGAGTTGGTCACCATCCTAGTCATTATAAGTGGGTCACCTAAGTCTACAGGCTATATCTACATCAATGCAATCATGGGATGGTATATGCACAAATTTGGAGGATCTTTGGAGTTAGTTTGAATGTCAAGGACAACTCATGATCTCAACAAGAAATAACGGTTATAAGGAAATTCCTTCCCTTTTCCCAAAGGGATGCGTTTTCAGAAGGTGCTACACATTCATGATTTCCCTTTCTTATCACAATCAACACCCTCATTTCCATTCCAGGTCATTTTGCATGTTTATTTGAACCTTCATCCCCATTCCACAATGCTAAGCTCTTCACCATTTTCATTGGAGGCTCTGGTTTTCTTGATTTATTCGCTGTAAAAGGGAGGGAGGGGCATTACAAATTCACATAGTGATACTATTATCGCATTCCGGTGGTCAAACTTTCCTCACAGGTGCAAATAAAATTCTATCTTTGTTCCTCAGTTTTGAATGGACTCTCACATTGCATGTAGAAGCTTGGAGAAACCATAAAAAATTTGCAAGAATGATAAATTCACTGTCACTGCTCTTCTAAAGTCACTGCATTTTTTCTTTTGCGCTACGTTTTATCCTAATTCACTGCAAATTCACACAATGTGATATATTCCTCATTTTCCGCTTCCAATTCACATTTTCTTTGTGTAAACCTTTACATGCAATATGTGCTTTGGGTTTTAAATCTAAACCAAGGATGATTCCCTTAAGTTCTTAGGCTTGAAAGTGTTTTAAATATCAAATGCCTTCAGTGTTGTGTTTCTGGTTTTTTGTGCTGCGACTGTCCCTTTTAAACTCTCTGTCAACAATTGTGAAATTTCAAGTTTTGTAGGGTTTTCCTGAGGATGTCTGCATTGTTTAAGTTTTTGTGAAATTGATTGTTGTCTCTTGAGGCATCATCAAAGGTTTTAAATATGATAACACCTCCATTAATACACAAAACTAATTGCTCATAACCCTAAAGCTAGTCACTGTTGCAAAGAAAGATCATGTCAACTCCAAAAGACAAGAAACACAAGGGAGGTGCCATTGTGCAATTTGAGCCACAAGATTTCACAACCATTAATGCAGATCCAACCATAAGAATGGATTTTGAGCAAGTAGGGTGTATGAGTTTTTGTGAAAGCATTTGACAAAGGAGTTTTCGAGGAGTTTTGATGGTTTGCAAGCAAAGGTGGCATAATTTTCTTTTCCAGTCTCTACTTAATGAATAGTTGAGGCTATAGAGATCCCTTTGAATGGAGAGGATTGGTTCAAAAGTATGGAGTTTAATTTGGATGATTTCAAAGACTTTCTCAAACAAAAACACCAAAAAGGATATGGTTCTGTTGTTCTAAGAAGCCATCTATAGGACCATCATAGTAAATTGTTGGAAGTAATTCAAATGTACTTCACATGTGAAGGGAGGTTCAATAAATTGTATCACTATCACATCAGGATATTAATGCATTTTACTAGCAAGAAACCTTTGAATCTTCCTTATTATTTGTTTAGGAGTCGTAATTGGCCGACAAAGTTCAAGCAAAAGGAAATCAAATTGAAGCCAGTTTGTTTCATTTTTCATTACCCAAATTGCTGGTGTTAAAGGAGCTTGAGAAGAAGGAGCAGCCATGGTAGGAGGTTTTGGTTTCTCTAGGATGGGTAGCACAATATTCAAACATACAAAATACCAAGAAAGACACCCCATCAATTTTGATTAAAGAAGCTTCAACTACAACATCAAGCTCAGTAAAAATGCCTTTGACTAAAATAAAATTAGTGGATAAGAAAATTTCTAAGAAGCTTCATTTCTCACATGAAGCAAAAATGTGGCAAGAGTACCAAGAACAAGAGTTGCAACCAAGAGGTTGCCTGTAGGTCATCCATCTACACCTATTCAAGTTGTGGAATCAGAAAGTACACAGAAGGAAGTGGAAATTGATGAAAAGGACCATAAAATTGGAGATTTACAAGATCAGTTGGACAAGGCCCATATGATAATAACATATTTGCAGCAAGAGAATAGGGAACTTAGGCATAAAGTATCACAAGAAATTTATTCAACCTAGTGAAGGAGAGCCATCAAAGAAAACATTAGCACATGCTGACAAAGGCAAAGGCAAACTGGTCATTGATGTTGAAGAGTTAAAGGAGGCAGTTGAGCAGTCAAGGAGACCTAGAACTACGTCCAATGCCAAGATGCAAATGCAAGTAAATGAGACTATTCAGACTTAACAAAAGATGGCTTTTGATGAGCAAAAAGAATTTGAGAAGTTACTGGAACAACTTGAAGGAGTTCAACAATAGGTGGACTAGCTCGCAGAAAAATATCACAGGGATAAGTTGTATTTATTTAGGAAGTTAGACGCTGTTGAGCCTGTCCTTGATAAGGCTAAATATAAATTGAAGTGGACCTTTCCTTTGCATAGGAAAGTGAAAAATTTGTATGTACAAAATTTATTTATAAAAAGAAGGGCCAAATTGGTAAAGAAAAATCTCACCAAGGACAAGAAATATGGAAGAAAGATAAAGAGAGATAAGTTGGACACATTTTCAGAGGCAAAGGTGAATCTTCAACATGAGGGTACCACTTAGCTCTAAAGTTTTGTCTTTTTCTCAGATATAAGTTAGTTTTTGTGAAGTTTGTAAAACACAACAAGGACTTGCTGCAATTTTGTATAATGTTTTGTATTGGTGGGATAGTGAATTTTTGAAGGTTTGATTGTCATAAGGGGAGTTATATGAAGGTTAAAACATTCACATTGATGCTTCCAACATTTTATATCAGATAAAAGTCACCTTATGTTCATATTTTTGAAGGCGTTGCGAAAGGAGACAATCTTGCTATGAAAGTTGGGGATAGTCCAAAGGGAGGTCTGCAAGGACTTTGAATCTTATCTAAGAGGTTTAATACCATCATAGGGATATGTGAAGCATACCCATTTTCTTCTTTTTGACAGAGGAATGCTGCAACCATACAAAACATGGAGGTTACTTCATTTTTCTCTGAAACTACCTAATGTGTTGCAAGCATGGAAAATTAACACCATTTCGTTTCAAAATTTGAATTATTGACTTCTAGAAGAAGTTTCAAGTATTTGAATAGGTTTCTAGTAGCATTAAATCCATATGATAATCCTAGTGTACCTTTGGAGTTATCTCCACGACCATCTTGGATTCCTCCTCGCTAACTGTTTCCACCCATGGCTTCAGAAGGCGAGTTTCCAGCCTCTTCTCAAGGTCCTCTAGAAGTATCAAATACTCATACTCTTGGTGTTGACAATGATTCTGAATACGAATTTCCACCCGAAGGTTATCCATATATGGGAAGTGTTGCACCTCCACCACCCCCTGAAAGTAATGAGCCTTTGTTTCCAGCTGGTTATACTTCTTTGGCTCAATTGGTTTTAGGTACTCGAAGTGCATCTTCACTTTATCACAACCCCATTTGGTCATCAGGCACTATGCCTACTTCCAGTCCATTTGTTTCAAACATGGCCTCTCAAATTCCTGTACCGATTACAGTTCCTTCAGTTCCTGTATAGCCAACAGTTACAGTTGGAGCAATTAATGTACCTATAAGTTCCTCCGATCCTCCATTAAGTGGACAATATGTGCCACCACCTATCCCACCGCATGGGGGGCAACAACCACCTCAGCCTTATGTACCTCTTATTTTGGGTGGAGCTTATGTGAGTGCACCTCAAACTCATGCTATCAGAGCTAGTCAAAATGTTGGCAGTGTACCTTATCCTGGTGGATCATCAATTTCGTTTGGATCGAGCCAAATCCCGTATCAACAACCTATTTCGGCTTAGATACCCTACCAGAAACTGTACCCTCCGTATGGCTCTCAACAATCTCAAAATCCACCCTTTACTCAACAAGTAGGCCCCCAAATGCAACCTAGTTAAAATCCCTCATTTGGGACATCTAGTCAAATTCAAGTTGGAACTTATTAGTACCAACCTGGAACTCAGTAAATTCCACAAGGAAATTTTCAACAACAACAACCTTGTGTATAACAACAACCTTTTGTACAACAAGGAATGTATGTGCAACAAGGGCCTTACCAACAACCATTGCAGTAGCAAGTACAACCCTTGTAGCAGCAAAACCAACCCTTATATCAACGAGGTCAACCCTTGTAGCCACAAGGTCAACCCCTGCAGCAGTAGGGCCAACAATTTTACCACCGGGGTCAACAATTGCAACAAAAACCTTATAATCCATATGCATTACAAGCTGTTTGTCCACCTTATGGTTCTCAACAGCCTATGGCAGGTCAATATCAACTGTACCCTGGTAAAAACCCACCCTTGTGGGGGTAGAATCCACCTTTGTATGGTCAAAATACCCCGCAGTGGGGGCAATATCAAGCTCCTTATGGTCAAAATACACCACTTTGGGGGTAGAACCTATACCAACAAGGATGGAATCCAAAATCTAGGCCTTATCAAAGGCCTCCCATGCCTTTCAACCCACAATTTCCATTTCTAGTAACGCTGGAACTACCAGATGTGTCAAGGCTCACTAATGACCCAATACTTCATTCGCCTAATTGGCCTTTGGTTCCTACTAAGATTCCTAGATATTGTCCAAAATTTGAAGGAAAACCTGGAGAAGACCCCAGGCCCATGTTATGACTTACCATTTATGGTGTTCATCTAATTCCTAGGTCGATGACTCTGTTCGTCTACATCTTTTTCAACGCACCCTTACGGGTCCTGCCATGAAATGGTACATCGAGTTGCCTCAAGGTGCTTATTAAGACTTCAATTCTTTGGCATTGACCTTCCCTACTCACTTCCAGTTACCAGTTCGCTATGAAACTGATACCCATATGATTACGTCTTTGAAACAGACTACTGCTAACCACATCTCTGATCATATCTATGCATGCATCTTCATATCAAGTTTGATATACTTGATGAGTTGTTAACTGAATCGTTTACCAAATCATTCGTCAAAAAAATTGTTGCAGACATAACTATGGGAGGTTGTCTAACCCAAGATCAAGCCATTTCCCATGCCCAATATTTAGATTTGGTATATTCCCAATTTGGCACGTTATACGATCTCTGGCTTGATGCTCTGAGACCATATACGGATCCAGCATCTTCTAAACCTTTGGATATACCACCTGTCAACGGTATTATTGGATCAATGAATCAAACTTCCAATAAAGCTTCTTTGAAGTAAAATACCGTTTCGAATTCTGCATCCAATCCTTTGAATCCCTCTCCAAATCATGGTAAAACCTCTCAGGTCAATGCCATTAAATCTACCACGGTAGACAAAGCCTCTAAAGGTAAAAAGAAGGGTAAAGGAAAAGAAAAATCTAATACCCCAAAACTGGATCCTCCAAAATCATCTATTGATGATGCATCTAAATGTAAGCCCAAATATCCTTGCCTCATTTGTGAGGAAGATCACTATACCAAGGACTGTCCTTGTTGTGCGGAAGTTATTCACTTGTTAAAAGGCACTCAGGGGACACTGGTTGTACTGAAAGTACCTTTCCCATCACAACATACCCAATTGGTAGAACAATCGTAATCTTCTAAATCTTTAGGTTTTGAGGTTTATATGAGTGGAATAATGCCTATTTCCATTTCCACCCAGTCAAAAGACTAGAAAACTCCTCCTTAACAAACTGTGGAGAAATAAGTTACCGATACACCTTCTACTTCTACTCCGCCCAGTTCTGGTCCTCTTCATATTGAGAGACCTATTAATGACTTCGTTATCTGACCACCTCCCAAGGGTGTCCTTCGGAAATCATCTTACAATCTGAATGTGCAAGCTGCCTAACATTACAATATTGTTGAAGATTTAGCTCAAGCGCCTTTGACGATGTCTGCCTTGGAAGTTCTCGAAACTTGTCCAACACAACAGAAAACATTACTATTCGTTATAGGAGGAATTGACCCTAAAAATTCGAATTTGATTACTTTTGAACTGGAAAATCATGTTCCTCGGCTTCCCCATCAACTTGTGCTTTTGATCCAAGTAATTATAAAAGGGAAAATGATTCATCAGACTGTGATTGATGAGGGTTCTTCCACCTGCATCATGTCTGTTTCATGCTAGAAATCCATCGACTCTCCACCTCTCAACTAGTCTCCAAACACCTTAGAAGCCTTTGATGACAGAGGATCTTGTCCTTACAATATTATCACGAGTTTTCCCATCACATTGGACAGGAAAACTGTTGATGTAAATTTGAATTATAACCTTCTACTTGGATGAAGTTGGACTCATGCTATGTTTTTTGTGGTTTCTTCTTTGTTTTGCGTGCTCCATTTTCCTCATGAAGGGAAAATAGTCACCGTTTATCAATTCGTCTTTTTCTCTTCTGGTTGTTTGAATGGAAATGTGCCATATGTGGAAAATACCGAAATTTCTTATGAGAGCTTTGGGGAAGGTCTTTTTAAAGACTTTGCTATTATGGAAACTTTTCCCCTCCCACCTCCTCATGTTGCTTCTGTCAACATGATATCTACTTCTTACAATCCTTGGATCATTCCTTCTCCTGATTAGGTTGATTCTTTGGGCGATGTCATGTCACTCAACCCAACAGAAAAAGCTTATCAAGTGGCTTTTTTGGCTTTGGCAGACGCTTCTAAAAATCATACGACTCTTAGTATGCATCTAGATGCATATTCATAGTCCCCTTGGTTTGGTTCTTGGGATTCTCTAGATCCCTTGAACGAGACATTTCCCACTGATGAGAGTATCACCGAGGTTGTGGCTCTTGAAGAAACTCCTTGGGATGATGATGATCATCGTTCCTTGTTTATCCCGAGTCTTGGAGAGATTTCATCATGTCTAGATACCTTTTTTACCCGTACACTCACCCATCCACTTAAAATGCCCATTTTGGTACATGAAGATTTGTTTGAGGGAAACATGGGGAATATTACTGCTACTTTTCCCTTTGACATTTCATTCCGACTTGAGATTGTCAAAATCTTTCAACGGGGGCATATTTTTCTGGCCACGAGATTAACATTTTCATGCCTTCTTTTATGATATCTTCTCACCAAAAAATCACGCTCTATTACGCTCTGGGTCTTTCTTTACAGCTAATTTTACTGTTATTTTCATTATCGATATCTGGTTTTGTATAAATTCACTACATAAGGGATTGAGGGAATTAGAAATGAGAACCTGGATACCAGCTGAGGCTTGACAAAAGATCTTTGTCCGCCAAGAAAAACAGCTGAGGCATCTGAAATAGGATCTTTGTCTGCCAAGAAAAACAACAACGTGACTTGATCCTTGTCATTGTTAGCCTGGATAGATTCAAAGGCGGTGGAGAAATTTTCAGGAGTTGCTTCAATCTAAGTAAAATCCATGGTTTCTTCCCTATCTGCAATATTCCCACCCAAACATTTCGGGAGGTTTCTGTTAGCATGTCATATTACTTACTCTTGTTGACGCGCTAATGTTTTTGTGATCTGGTTTATATGGTTCATAGTAGCTTTATCAAATCTTTTGCAAGGTGGCTGTTCATGGTTTAAGCAGGTTTTCCATGCAACAGGAACGTGGCTTGCATCCATGCCCATATGTCATCCAAATGTTTCTTGCTTGGGCATATATTTATTGTTTAAAAGGTGGTTTTTCATGTAGGGAACATGGCTTGCATCCAAGCCCACATGTCATTCAAATGTTTTGGCCATAAATACAAGAACACTTGTCATTCAAATGTTTTCACCATATATTTATTGTTTTACACAAATAAATTATATATATATATATAATATATATATATATATATATAAAATTAAAAAGTATGTTTTATATTTCTACATTGTAACAATGACTATTATACTATATAGTTAATTAGTTTTTTATTGACACTAAACTTTCTGAAATACATGATATAGTTAAAAGTTTCATTGTTCATTCTTAAATAAAAGTTAATGAATTCGTTGTTCATTCTAAAATACATGAATTTGATATTCATAATGCAGAATTGATTTTTTAATTTTGTAACTTATTCGAAAAGTCTATTGAAGGCTCTTGAAAAAGAAAGGGCAACATTGATTTCTTTCACTATCTCTGTGCATTTTTATCACTTTCTGAAATACATGATATAGTTAAAAGTTTCGTTGTTCATTCTGAAATAAAAGTTAATGAATTCGTTGTTCATTCTAAAATACACGAATATGATATTCATAATGCAGAATTGATTTTTTAATTTTGTAACTTATTCGAAAAGTCTATTGAAGGCTCTTGAAAAAGAAAGGGCAACATTGATTTCTTTCGATGTCTCTGTGCATTTTTATCTACAATATGCCAGACTCTTTTATATGATTGTTCATTTAAGCCTATAGCATACACATAATATCTATTTCTTTTAACTTCTCTGCATCATAGTCTCTAGCGTTTCTGAATAAAGACCTCACGGGAAAGAGTTGTCCTCGCGGGAAAGAGCTATAGTTTCTCTGCGCTCTCTTCCAAGGACATAATCAATAGTCCCCAAATTCTCCAGAGAACAAATTACACAAATTACACACTGAAGTTGTTTTATCCTAGAAAGGGTGACTGTTATGTGAATGAGCAAAGTTGGTTTAGATCTGAAACATGAGTGCTTAAAAGATTAAGTTTATGAAACGATCAATACCCCAAACATTCAACTTCTATAACATATTAAATTGATACAACAATATATGGAATAACTAGATTTTAAACTACATTTTTAAGATTTGTAATATAAAGATTTAAAATATTTCAGTCTACATAAATAAAAACTACTTATTAAAAAATAACAAAAAAAATTATATATCACAAATATTATATAAAATTTCCAAAATAAAAAAATATATATCTAATTCACCATAATTACACTTATATAAAAATAAAAGTTCATCACTCTTTCTATTTCATTTGAAGAGTACACCCATGTTCATTTTGAAATATTAAATTATATAATTTGTATTTAATAATTAAACTTGTCCAACACACTGGGCATTGTTTTATTACACATTCAAGTGAATTATGTGATTGTTTTCTCTGTTCTGGAATAAGATGTCTTTGTGACAGCCTTCTATGAACACATTAAATTAATATGAAAATTGTATTTCCTTTGAAATTCGATTAAGTGAATTATGCGATTGTGTGATGCTGACAGCAACATCTTTCAACGCCATGCAGACAGCAAGATCTTTCAGGTAAGGTAGCAAGTTTGTTCGACGAAGGCATGTTATGTTGCAGGTCTGTTCATTAGCTCTTATCTGTGGTGCACATTTAGCTTTGGTGAGCTTCCCCAAGGTGACACTGAAGTCTACCTCCTTTCGCGCGTCCTTCCCTCCTCCATGGGGAGATCCACCGGATCTCAATGTTCAAATTCTTGAAAAATCATCTCCAATATCCTCCATGTATTGCATTCATTGCAAGCTGCAGAGTTGTCCTCTTCATTAAGAGATAATAATAAAGTTGTTAAATGTTTCTTGTTAATTTTAAAAGGTAATGTACATCCAAGACTGAATCTGTTTCTAATCATCATCACTTGAACCTGCCCACTCTGCATCTCCATATTCAGTTAACTTAAAGACTTCACTTTTCTCGAGCAATATACTGTAATTCAATGTACTTTTTACGTATCTTGTAATTCAATGTACTTTTTACGTATCTACAACTTCTCAACCCCGGTAGGGACTACCGCTACGACAGTGGCTCCCTTGTTTTATTAGAGTAGTTACATTATCGTGAATCTATTGTTTATTGAATTCACCCCTATCTCATTACCATACTATTTTAGACAGAAAAAATCAACCCCTCATAAATATTCTATTTCTTGCATTTATTTAAATATATTCGTATCTTACAAATTTTATTTTATATTTCAAATTTTAATATTATTAATAAACTAATCATTCCTATATATTAAACTTTTAAGGGTTTGATAAATATATTTTTTTTTTTTTTTAAACAAATTCAACTTTTTATATCTTCAAAATAAAAAATAATAATTAACGTTTATAGTGTTTTTTTAAACCAATTCAAGTTTCATAACATTAAAAAAAAAGTTAAAGTTCCCATAGAGATTATATATTCCATAGTAAAAAACATATAATTAAAGTTTCAATAGAGATTATATATTCCATAGTAAAAAACATATAGGTAAATACAAAAAAATTCACATCTGTAAATTAAAAGCACATATAAGCATTGCTTCATTTAGGGATAGCGGTACACTATCTTATCAAACTTATATTTCACAATAAAGAATGTATTTTCTATGTATTGGATAAGGAAAGCATTGGATCGGTCACCCTTGTACAACCTTCCCAAATTACCAAACACCTTTTAGTTTGATTTTATATAATACAATTTAGTGATGGAGATGGTGACAATCTAACGGAAATTCATATGGGAACCAATATTTTGTTAAATATATTAATTTGATGTTTAAATTTATTGGGTTAAGTCAAAAAATATATATTGGTCTGGAGTATGTTGTAAAATTGTTTCTGTTTAGTTAAGAGTTCGTTTTTTTTAGACGTAAGGAAACAGGTTAACGGCCCAAGACACAGAGGCATCTGGCAGGAGTGAAAGCCTGCTCCTTTCTGGACCACCAACGGGTTATTACAGGTGGCGTGATTTTCCTTGATAACAGTGATGAGTCAAACCAGAGGCATCTGGCAGGAGTGAAAGCTTGCTCCTTTCTGGACCACCAACGGGTTATTACAGGTGGCGTGATTTTCCTTGATAACGGTGATGAGTCAAACCAACATTCGCGGATAGCAGCCAGAGATGTATATCCTCACTGTTGGTTTGACACTTGAGTTTGATAGGTTTTGCCACCTTCGGGACAAATAAACGAACATATATTTAAAAATTACACAATTTCGAATTAAAAAAAAAACAAACAAACTAACTTTGTAAACCTTTCATTACCTGATATTTTCAGACCAGGTATCTTTTTAAATTTTGCAGCTACGTGTCATTTTTCAAGTGGCCAGTTTTGACGAGTACAATGTATAAATAAAGAATAAAGTGAAATGAAGATTCTAGTTTTACCTCACAAGTTGTGTCATCGCCCCTTTCCACAGTAATACAAGAAATATTTAAAAATAAAAAAAATTTGAAGATTCTTGTGAGATCTCTAACGTTATTTTAAATGGTACTACTAGATTCTTTGCCATCAGCCAAAAGCATCCGATGTCCGCTCGAATATTTATAAATTTATAAAATAAATTCGAATATTAGCCCACAAGGCCGGATGTTCAATGTGATTGACAAATTGTAGCAAATTCCTATAGATGTGGTTAGTTGGATAAGGATAGGGATAAGGATGTTGATTATTGTCATAGTTGTTAGGTGTTGATCAAAATTTATATATATATATATATAGTATATATTATATATATATATATATATATATATATAGTATGAGTAAAATTTTGTTTAATGTTTATATATCATTAAGAAATATATTATATTTATTCTTTTAATTTATGATAGTTTATTATTTTTTTATTATTTTATGTAAAGTAAAAATTACAATAATAATATAACGTTTATAAAGAAGAAAGTAATTATCGAGTTTAAGGTTTTATCTATCTTATAAAAATTAAATTGAAAAAAAAAAGAAAAAAAGTTAGTTAACATATATACATGAAAAAACAAAAAACAAAATAGAATTGAGTCTTATTTATGTGATGCCTAAATCATATGATGCCTAATCTCTTCAACTAGTTACATGCATAAATGTCAAGTTTAAAGGGGACAATGTTAATTCACTTTTGATAAAGTGACCATAAAATTCATTAAATTGTTTTTTAATGGAACTTTAAAAAAGGGTTAAAAATATTAGAATTGATCCGGATTATCCACAGTTTTGTGTTTATTTTGTCGATTTATAGATACAATATGAATCAATAATCTTTCATTCATATTCTATCTATCTGATTTGTCCTGATGATGGACCCCCTTTGGGGTTTGAAACATCGACAGAATGAACACAAAACTGTGGATAATCCAGATCATACCACTGCAAAAAACTTCCACAGAAGCCTAAAATCTAACAATATTAGAATTTTTTAATAGAGAGATATACAAATATTTTGGAGTGATTATCATTTTGAAATTTCTAGTTTTAATGGAGAGATAAAGAGTGTTGGTGGAGTAATAAGGTAATTTTTCATGGAGTGTAAATTTTTGAAGAGATAAGGTATAATTTGTAATATTTTGGAGTGATATGGGATAGACAATATTGAGAGTGATAAGTTGATTTTTGTTATATTTGGAGTGATAAACAATTTTTTTAATTGGATGGATTGCGTAATTCACGATGGGGATTTCCCTAATTAATAGGGTGGTAATTCCTTGAGAAACATTACACGGAAATAGGAGCTTGGCAGACAATAGAATTGGCTAAGTCTTGGAGAGAGTCAGCTTGTGAGGCGGTGAGATAGATTATACTTGTGCAGAGATTGTTCAATATTGAATAAACATTGTATTTCTTCTCTATTTTCTAACTAATTTAATACATATAGGAAAGGGTTTTGATCAATTTCTTTCCCCTTAGATAAATCTCTAAGCATATGTGATTGAATCTTGTCTCATGTTTATGTTGTGATTTCTTGATCAATTAATTTTTTTCGCTGATGAGTAGAGTAGATTCAAGTATTTTGTTTTAGAAAATTACATAAGCAGTTTGAATCTACAAGGAATTTTTACATGGTATCAGAGCAGGAATCACAATAGAAGAGAAGAGAATTTGAAGTTTGTGCAGGAGGTTTGAATTACAAGATCATTGTTGCAGGTTTTCTCCGGGACTGAGAAGATGACTTCCATAGGACTCAGGCTCAAGTATGCTCTGGAAGGAACCACAAATTTTGTGGCATGGCAGATCCGTATGGAGGCAGTATTAGATGATAACAGGCTACTAGATTACATCAAGACAGATGTAGTTAAACCCCCAATAGATGATGCCTAGGATCTTGCTCAGTGGAAGAAGGATGTGGCTAAAGCAAGGAGGATCATATTGGAGGGAGTTCGAGATCATATTGTCTCAAATCTCCACGGGAAGTAAAATTCATTCGCAATGTGGGAAATACTGACTGACTTGTTTGAGAACAATAATGACCACAAGCACTTGGCACTGAAGGACAAATTTCGTAGCATAAAAATGCATAAGGCTGAATCAATTATGTAGTACCTGAGCAAATTCACACAGTGTCGTGATGAAATTGGTGGGGTCAGTATTACTGTTCTAGAAGAAGATATGGTAGCTCTATCTCTGTTGGGCCTTCCTAAGAGCTAGCACAGTTATCATGATTTCATGAATGGTAGAGACAAAATACCAAGTTGGGAGCGGTTATGGTTCGATCTCATGCAGGAAGAGATCAGGCGAAGCAACAGAGATGGAACTTCATCCAAGGATGAGGATGAGGAGAATTGTGCCTTGGATGGAAAGACAAAGAAAGGGAAATGGAAGCAATCCAAATCCAAAGGAGATTCTGGTCAGGAAGGTGTTGTGCCATACAACAACCCCCCATTTCATATCATTACTACTCTAAAAATATAATGTGAAATGGGTCCCTTTTAATTTTTGTTTCAAATTGGTATCAATTTAAAGTTCTATTTCAAAAAGGCTCGAATAAAAGAAAACATTATTAAAAGGCCTTTTTAATAAAACCAATCAAAAAACCCCAACATAAAACGATTTATCTTTACCATTGCGATAAAGAGATCGCAAGATTGCATATCGCAATGACAAAGAGAGCACAACTTAAGGGACATCTTGGTTTTCGCCGATGCGAAATCGCTATCGGATATCGACAAAAGCATAAAGTAACATGAGTAACAACCCTTGCTCTGATGCGATGCGAAATCGGCAATCGGCAATCAGCAATCGGTGATAACACTTAAAGTGCAAATAAGCTCCCCCTCGCCCGATGCGATGCGATATCGCTATCGGCGATCGGCGACTCACCATGCCCTCATTTTAAACGACCCTACTAGCTATTCCCGATGCGATGCGATATCGCTTTCGGTGATCGTGGATTCCAAACGAAACCAATGCAATAACTTAGCATTTCCCCGATGCCCGATTGCGAAAAGGGTAAAAAGCGCAGTTTTCAAAGTAAAAGTCATAAAGGTAGTTTAATATTATTTATTCGTAATTAAGGCAATATCCTTTGAAAAGCCGCTCATCCGCGTTCAAACCGCCAAATCGCCCAAGGCATGCTTCAAATAAATCATTCGGCCATTAACCGAAGCGACTGGTATTAATGAGATTGACAGGCCATAACGACCATTTAATGAGAACAGCAAGCTTGCGATCTATCCAAGGATTTGATCCCAAGGCCACCTTAAGTCAATTGATCGTATGAATGCATCCAGATATATATACTTCATTTTGTTCAATTCATGTTATTGTTGCCCGTGTTACGCCTATCTTTCGCTCTGTGCAGGATTCTTCCACAAAGACAGAATTAAGTGGGATGGGAAAGAAATCCAAGAAGACTACAATGCCTACTGCTTCGCCAACCACAGGGAAAGCTGTCGTTGATCCAAGAGGTAAGAATAAAGGGCTTATATCAGATACGACGTGCTTAGGACTTACCAGGACCACTTGGCAAGGAACGTATAATTTGATTGAAGCCGAAGAGCCAAAGGTAATCGGGATAGAAATCTCATGCGATAGTAACAACAAATCTGACGCCAATTTAAAAGACTTGGCTGACTCCTTTCTGCACAGAATAGCGGCCCGGGAACAAATTCTCCCATACACAGATGTGGTAAGGTGGGCAATCCAAGAGCTCCCAATTACCAACAAATTGTTTAGCACTGCAGACGGGAGGATTTTCGGTTCTTTTCGAGCCGAAGATCTAAGGCAAATGTATCACCTACCGGCAGAAGAGCAAAAATATAATGCGGCATTTCTGGAGAAATTTCGAGCAGAGAACGAGACCGAGTCTGAACCAATTCGAGGCTGGAGACAGAATCCAACAAAACACAAGCATGAATCCTCGGGTAAGTACTCAGTTGAATCCCTATGTTCTCCTTACTGCTATGCTGGAATTATGCTGTGTAGGCTATGGGGATTGCATGACTCCGCCTATTTTACCATAGAAATGGTCCCCTTAATGGAGGCGACATGTAGTGGCGAAATTATGGATTGGGCGGTTATATTATCCGACAAGTTAGCCAAAGCCATTCTCGATTTCAGGTCTAACTTTCGCGTCACAGAAAGGTTTATTCCGCCATTCTATTACAGTGCCTATGTGATGGATGTGTTGTGTTTTAATTATGAGTTTCTTGTGCTTGGACGGAGGTGGACGTCACAAGACCCCACACCCATTCACATATATTATCAAAAATTGTGGAAGACTAATTATAAGCACCATCTTTATCAAATCTGCAACGGTTTTATGTTGCCAATTCATTATTCCATTTTTGATAAGCCTGCCCCGAAGATTTCTGAGCAAGCAGGGGTAGATTTGACCGCAGTAGCAAGTTGGTTTGGGGAGGAGAAATTCACCTACATCAGAGTTTTTGGCAGTTAGGCCAGGCCGCATGTGCTACCACTTTACATCTCGAATAAGTTACTTGCCAGGGAAGTAGCTTATCAAATCAATGCTCATGGGGTTACTCAGACTCTGAAAAAAGCAAAAAAACATGTTTGGCCCTCTTTTCCCTTACGAATTGGAATTTATACCCTGCATGATATCAAACATGCAGAGAAGGAAGCTGGGAAAATGAATTCGCTCACTCTGGCTACTCTGCCAAGCAGGCAGTATGATCTGAAGAAGATCGCTTACAATGCGCTCGACCAGGCCAAATTGGTCAAGGTCGAGCACAAAGAAGACAGATTAGAGGATTTGTTTGCATCGGCCGAGTCACTGTATCAAGTTAAGTCGCTTGCCAGAAATGTGTACAATGATGAAGGGCTAGTCGAATTTAACAGAATTAGAGAACAGAGGTTGCAAACTCTGCCTCTAGACCTGTTAGCCACTGTTCTGACGACAACAAGATCAGGCGAGCCTGAGCAGCGAAATAATACGCCACCTCCTACTACATCAAAGCAGCAGGAGGAAGTGCATAGCCAGAGGCGGGAAGTAACCCAGGAAAATATGCAACGACAAGAAGAAACCCAGGCAAAAGCCCAAGAAGAGAGCAGCTCTAAAAATAATGATGATACACTAGTTGATCCAAATTTGCTCCAGCAATGGCAGCAATTCAGTACAATCATCAGCAACCTAGAGTGCTCGAAAGATGATGAGGTTTCTAAAGAAGGCGACACGCAAGAAGTGACATCGAAACCGGTTTCGGGCGAAACCAGCGACCTACCCAAATCAAAAGAAACAGAGATAATTCCTAAAGACCCAACGAGAGAAATCATTTTTCAAATTGAAGAGATTCCCCCTTTGGATGTATTTTATAGCCCTAAGCATAAAGTTGTTGTAAAGCGACAGAGGAAAAGGAGAAGAGCTGATCAACCTTCCCTATTCCCTGAATTAACAGTGACGGGCAATGTTGTGTGGAAAGAGGAATTCGACCCCTCCGATGACTTAACAAGCTATCGCAATTCGTTGGAGCATATTCGGTGGAGAACATTGATAAAGCATCGGAGGTGAGCAATTTATTGAAGGCCAAGGATCAAGACATCTCTTCGCTACAGGCGAAATTGTTGGAAGTTCAGCAGAAGGTAGAGCAGGTAGAACAGGAATTGCTAGTGCAGCAACAGAGCAATCATCAGGTGACTAAGAAATTACAAGAAGAAAAGCAGAGGATTGAAGAAAGCGCAATCCAAAGGAAAAGGGAGCTATCGGCGGCACTGGAGCAATTAAGAATATCGACTGAGGGAACAATGAAAGCAAAAGATGATCAGATGCTCAATTGACCACTCAAATTGAGCAAATGAAAAAGCTCCCTCAGGTAGATGAATTCAAAGCAGAAGCACTTCAGTTAAATAACGCATTGATTAATCAGGTTAAGCTCCTATGTCAGCAGATTACGCAAGCAGAAGCATTGTGCGAGTTAGTAGCATCCATAAGTGAAAAGGTAGAAAAAGCAAGGACCGATTAGGATTAGGCCGAAGAAACCCTGACAAATTTTATAGAATGGCAGGATTCCGATCAAGGCCAGGCGACTAATCTACCGAGAATTCTGGAATCGCACAAAGAAATATTATTCACAGAATGGCAATCACAGCTAATGAAGGTAGAAAGAGCGATTTTCAGATGCAAAGCAACCACTGGAAATTTCGTTGAATTAGTAAATAATACGCTTTATTTGTCTAATATGATTTCCCAATGTACTCCAGGTCAATTAATAGCGACAAAGATGTTGGAGCACTCATGCTACCCGGAGCTGGAGAAAAACGGAAGATTAATCGCTGGAATCAACAGTTTAACATGGGATGCTTATTGGTTCTTCTTAATCAAGCTATACAGCCAAAGAGCTGCCTTGAAATGCCTCACGGATGCTGTCAGATATATTATACCCGACATTCAGGATGCCACCTTCGCTGCCCAATTCAGCTTGCGCCTCAACAGACCGCCAGAAGTGGAGCTGATGCTTGTGATAAGCCAACTCAGGTTTAAGGGCAAACAACCTGAGTCATGATTCACATCGCCGACTGCCAGATCGCCCCTGAGAAATAGATCGCATTTACTGATACCATTTTAGTAGGATTTTGTTTCATATATTTTTTTAGCTTAGTAGTATTTATAGACCCTTTCATGCATTTAGAAAGGGTTGTAAAGTTTTGTATATGATTTAAACCCTGAAGTTGCAGTATTGTACTTCAGGGATATTCTTTTATGAAACTGGACCAATTATTCTGAATTTAATGAGGAAGGTTTTTATGCAAATGTGCACTACTGTCATTGTTTAAAAGCATTTCTGTGTTGAAGAAGGAATTTTGAATAGCGATTGATATTCCGGATTGATCTGCAGCTCACATGGTACTATTATCTGCGTCTGTACTCATTTTTGTTATATGAATTGTTGTTTAAATTG